>VXCM01009892.1:8574-25180 GCA_014773175.1 Lucifuga dentata | reverse complement strand
TTTTTTTTTTTTTTTTTTTTTGTGGATTTTTTATCATTCATACAACATTCTGAAAAGTTTACAAGCAAAAATATTTTACTTTGTAGCTCAATTTGCGTTGCGTAAATTACAGGTCTCTAACGACCCGACGTATGTAAGAATGGATGGAAAACGACTCATGCATTTAAGGGTTACAAAAAACCCAGAAGGAGCTTTAATTTTTCCCTGATCTGGGTGCAACCTGACAAAGCTGCAGATATTTGGGGAATACATTTTTTTTTCAATGCCCATATACAGCAGTTTAGCCTTCAGTCACTTGAGAAGTTTTTTGAAAGTGATTTATTTGTGGTAACAAGACGTTTACAAGATGAATAGAAATCTATAATCCACGCAGGATGATTTCAGTGCTACATGCTTCTAATGAACAAAAGAATAATGATGTCAATGCAGTTACAAATGATGAATATTCAACCACTGAAAGCCTGCATCTGGACACCATTCTTACAGAGACATGGAGGATGCTTCTTCACATGAAGACTAAAAGGTCACGTGGTACGGGGGAGTTGGACGGACACCATGCCTGCATCTTAGACAAGATGGAACTTTTGAATTCATTTCCCTGCATGTAAAAAGGATGTGCTTTCACAGCTCGGCTCACTAAATTACAAAACCAGTTACTTCTCAAACTGAACATCAGCTTCAGAGATAAAAGAAAAAAAAAATTGGTATTCTTGAAGTTGAACTCTGTTTATTAAATTTTTGGTGTAATACTAACTGGATGAGCTCAGTTTCACATGATTAAAGGACCATACCGACGAGTGTGCATGTTTGAGCCAAATCTTTACAATCCACGTACACATCACGTCACTGACAACTATTTCCAAAAATTTGCGACTTTAATGGTAAATTTCAGATTGTTTTTCCTACCTTACAGACTGATATTGGTTTAGTTCATTCCAGTACGCTATAAAAGTCAAATTGTAGAGGCTTGAAACGTGCTTGAGACACATAATCCATCACAACAAACAACGTGTCTGTTTGGGTGTTTTGTAGCTTTATTTAACTGATCTGACATGGAGCAGCACGGGAGACGATGTGTGTCTCCGCCAGGAAATATAGTCCCAGGACAAGATGGATTTTACAGAGAAATTAAAATGATACTGTCTTCTACAATCGTGCATAAGTGTTAGCAGGAGAAACATAGAATTTTAAGGTGGATGAATCATCTGAACATTTGATTTTGACAGATTAGGAGATTTGAAAAAATAACAGGAAAACTAAAATGCGATTTAACATGTTACTGACAACCAATTTGAAAACTGGTTGTCAGTAATGTGTATTGGGCTTTATATTTGTCTGCTGTATATCCATCCACATCTGAACTCAGACTGAAGGGCAGCTGCACCAAGTCCTCAAAAACGACACCGTGATTCAACATCAGCATCACAGCACACATTTAATTAGCCCAGTCTGACAATTACAAAACCTTCTTTCAAAATGTAGTACAGAGCAGCTTTAAGAAACATACCTGTACTGGATGAAATATTTGAGGTGTCCTTTTTGTTGGACAGGGTTTATTTTGTTCAGGTTTTCCAGCCCAGGCTGAGCTGAAGAACCCGACTGAGGACAGGAAGGAAACGTGCTGCCAGCCAGCGAAGCGGCAGAAAACAGACGGATGGTTTTGCTTTGTGGATGTTTTGAGCTGAGGGAAAATTAAACCTTTGCATTGGTTATGTTTATTCAGCAGCTTATTTAAATATGCAAAAACTTTACTTTTGGACAGTAACATTTGATATTGTTTTGTGCTGTCATCCAGCACATAGGAGTTAAAGGACCATACCACCCATTTTGCATGTTTGAGACTAATATATTCAATTTTCATACATGTTACATTACTAACAATCATTTCCCAAAGGATAAAACCATATTTCAGCTTTCCTGGTATTTTGCAAAATCTCGTAATCTTTCAAAATCAAATATTCAAGTGATACACCCACCTTAAAAATCCATGTTTCTCCTGCTAATAGTTACACAGCCTTATGAAGTCACGGTCCTTTAAATTTTTCCATAAACACAGGTCTTCTTTTGGGACTATATTCCCCGGTGGAGGCATACATTCACTCCACGCTTTTTATTGAGCTTAAACACTAAAATTACATAACTTCTAAAAAAACCTGAATACACGTCTTGTTGGTGATGATGGATTACCTATCCCAAGAATGTTTCAAGTATAAACAAGTTGATTTTAATACCAAAATGAATTGAAACCAATGGAGGTCTGGAAGGTAGGAAAAACATTTTTAACTCACCGTTCCAGTAGTATGCTTTGGGAAATGATTGTCAGTAACGTTACGTGTATGAAAATTGAAAATATTAGGCTCAAACATGCAAAATAGATGGTATGGTCCTTTAACAGGATGGGAGTTCAAAATACTGTATATTCTTAATGGCAAAATATTTGCATGCAGTATTCGCCTTTGGTGTGTAACAGCCTCAAAAGTAGTGGCTCATGACAAAATAGTCCAGATCCACCTGGATGCAGATGGCTGTACTTCATTAATTAGCATGTTAATTATTTAGTATTAACTGAAAATAGACAGAAACCTACATTTTTTCTGCCTTTAACCTGATGATGGATGCAACAATTCTCTCTCTGCTGTTCCTGAAATAACTAGGAGCTTTGATCAGCTGGAATCAGTTTCTCCTTTTTGCAGCTGCCAGACTGTTAATGAATTAATCTGTGCACACAGAAGCCAAATTTCTGCTTAAAAAGAGACAGAGCCCAGATATCTGATCCCCTGAAATTACAACGTGAGCAGTGTATGGCATGACGCAGCAGGATCTGAGCAGCTTGTTATAACTTGCTGTTGACAGAGTTTTCCTGCTTCTCCTCATTCTGCAGAGCTCATCTCTCCCAAACTGAAAAGACAGGAAAATTATCAAAGCAATGCAAATCTAAACAGATCATCAGTTGGTAACGGATGGACTAAGATTGGACAAAAAACAAAGAAAAATGAGGAACTAAAAATGAGGAACTAAAATTCCAAATAACGCGGAGTTTAATGATAATGGTTTTTTTTGTTTGGTTTTTTTTTGCTCCACCTGAAGAAGGTGAATAATTTGGTCTCTTTTATTTTGGTCTCATATCTTATAAAGTCCAGATTTTTGCCGCTCTCTGCTGCACGGACTCCGTTTCTTTCTGTTTCCTTGTTGAGCGTTGCTCAGTAGAATTTCATCTCTAGAAAGGTTCTCATTCTCAGAGGTGTGTTGTAACGTGTTCCATTTACTCTGTTACATTTACTTAAGTAATTTTTATCACAAAATTCTACTTTACTTAGTAGTTTTATGCAGGATACTTTTAACTCATAATTGAGTATATTTATGAAGAAAAAAATCCGTTACATTATGTTGCACTCTGCGTTACTTTTTTTTATTTGTATTATCTGCGCGACATCACTCCGATGCAACAAATCAAAATTCTCTGTTTTCTCTGACTGGTCCCCGGTCTGAGAACGTCAACTCTGCTTTGGTTTGGTCCAGTCACATTCAGCGTCCTGTCATCTCCATGACAAAGACGGGTTGACGTGTTGGGTTCATTGAGAGTTGATAGGTGGGCCGGCCAGTGACCTTTGCACTGCGCAATATAATAGTAATTAAAATGAACTCAAACCAAGCTGTGATGGCGTGAACATATTCCCTATCACTTTAACAAGTACTATATATATATATATACTATAACTAGAGGAAGGGATTCTGTGCAGGACTGATGCAGACTTTCAGCAGACTTTTCAGCATGGACCAGCACACAGGCACTCAGGCTGCATATGTATACCAACACACAGAACGACCATAAGTTATGTTCCCAAACCATAGTGCATGTTGAATAAGGTGCACATTATTTAACGTGTGATAGGGAGGGGAATCGGGGTAAAACGCTGTCCTGCATGTATTAATGTGTGGTTGAGGAAAATGTGTGTTTAAACTTACCCACAGGGCAACTGTTGAGGAAACACTGGTGAGGTGTGTTAAACGGGGCATGAGTAGAGCGTACTTTTATTGTGCGTGTTCTTTGGCTGGCCGCTTCCATAAGTTCGTACAGGGGAGGACGTGAATAACTGAATATAGCTGCGGTATAACATGTAGTTATGTGGTTTTTCTGCATGTTAATTTATGTGTCAGAAGGTACTGATGTATATTGGTGTCAGAAAAGAGCTAATATGGTTGTGTATCAGATAACTGTTTCCAGAATGTTATGGGCGGTGTGTTAAAAAGGTCACAGAGGACAGACGGACTGAGAAAGCCATGCAGCTCTGTGGTGAGAAGCAGAGTCTTCTACATGCTAGCATTTTGGTATTATTTTGAATGAATTTTGTTTTTGTATTGTTGTGTCTGAGTTTTTGTTTGTTCATTTATTCATTTATTTTCTTTACTACCTGCCGGCAGCCTAAATATTAAATTAAAAAAGGACTTCCTCTGGCTAAATCCACAGTGCAAAACCTGCTCTATTCTCCACCCGGGCATTTTATCTTACATTAGCAATCACAATTTTTTCTTTCATAATTTTCTTGGGTCTTAGACGAAGAATGGATTCTAAAAAGAGAAAGGGTGAGAAACAGCGGACAATTGCAGAGTTATTCGTCCCAGGCATCATTGGAATTTTCATCTTGCCATACCCCCCCTCCCCAGTCTACCAAAACCAACAGCTACATAACACGTTGTGTCTTTGTCTCACTAAAAATGTGACATTTCAGCTTCTAAGAATCAACATGAAACTTGAGGAAACGTGGCGGTAAGCTGNAAAAATGTGACATTTCAGCTTCTAAGAATCAACATGAAACTTGAGGAAACGTGGCGGTAAGCTGCAATGTTAGCTACTTAACTAGCTGCTAAGTCAAGTTTTCCTCTACTATTCTGAGTAAATTCATGAAGCTAACCTAGCTAACTGTCTTAACTAGCTGCTGCTGCTAATGCTAATGTAACCCAGCTGTTATTTCTATCAATTCATGCATTTACGTTTGCATTTGTTTGTGTACTTATAAGTTTGCTTAAGTATGGTACTGTATCTTTAAGCTGTACGTCAGCATCTGCTTTATGGTAGCCTCACTAAGCTCTCAGACAACGCGCATGCCGGCAGAACTGAGTCCAGTTGCTTCCACGTAGAGAGACAGAGATGGTGTGTTCCCTGAGCTGTTCCCAGGCTGCACATATTACTCATTTCTTGCTCTTCTTGCTCGTTTGGATTTTCTGTTAGATATTTGGAGGGAAAAGGAGACGGTGCGATCGTTGCAAGTGGATTTCCAGAGTGTGTGCTCTTCTGATGAGGAGTCACACTTCACCTGTCAGCTTTGTGGCATGATCGGCTGGGCATGATCGTTCCTTCTGGATCCTTTGAGTACTCCACCATTTTCAAGTCTCGATAAATACGTATAGAGCTCTATATAAACTAAACTGCACTTAAAAAGAATTTTTTTGGGGGATACCCAGTTTCATTTCAAATTCGGTTCATCTTTAAGTGAACAAAATCCAGTTGGACAATATTGTTTTTCTCGAGAACAATTACAAATACTGGAGTATTTCATTTGAGTTTGGTACTGGAGAACATTCCAAAGAATTTCAAGGAAAATAAACGAACTGAGAAAAAGGACTCAACAAAAAGGGACTTAAAGGAAGGTTCAAATTATTAAGTTTATATGCAGAACATTGTAAGGTTGCTCTATTCTGAGTGAATATATTGAAACGATTGCTACAGTCCAGTTAAAACTTTTTTTTGGTTACTGGATTCAGATAGTACACTGCTATCGACCCTGGATTAAAATTCTCTCTCTGGTTGAAATTTTGTTACTCTCTCTCTTTCAGTTAAGTTCTCAAGAACAAGTGATTGGTTACACTAACTCAAGTTTTCCTGTTCTATTCTGAGTAAATTCATGAAGCTAACCTAGCTGTCTTAACTAGCTTCTGCTGCTTATGCTAATTCAAGTTTTCCTGTTCTATTCTGAGTAAATTCATGAAGCTAAACTAGCTAACTGTCTTAAACAGCTGCTGCTGCTAATGCTAACTCAAGTTTTCCAGTTCTGTTGGGAGTAAATTCATGAAGCTAACCTAGCTAACTGTCTTGGGGCCACACCAGAATTGTCATGATTTATTATGTGGTAAACATCTGATTTATTACTGTCTACTGTTTCTTTATTTGATATGATTTGGATTATATTAGAAGCTACATATGGCAACTTTACATTTTTTTCTTCAGATGAGCACTTTGTAGCTTGTTGATTATTCTAAAGAATAAGCTTGATCAAAGTTACTCACTATAGTAATCTTTTTAATATATACTTTATTACTCTCACTCAAGTCATTATTTTGGTGACTACTCTTACGTATACTTCAGTCACTATTTTATAGTAACAATACTTTCACTTGAGTACAGTTTCTGGTACTCTACACACCTCTGCTCATTCTGCCAAGGCTGAACAAGGCGAGTCTAAATTTGGTTTGTTCCACTAATAAAGGTTTTTTTAATCCCTAGTCTGATACGGTGAACTTTGGTTTTGCCCCTTCTAACAACTACATTGGCACAAAAAGGAAAGAAAAACCAGGTTGGCATGGGAACCAAACCCTTGTTGCTGTGAGGGGCGGAGCTAAGTGCTGCCACGCTGTGAGGAGAGCTCGGTGATGGAGTTTTCTTTTTGCATAGCAGAAACTGATGCAGCAGGTGGAGGTCTTACAGCACACTGATGTAAACCTGCTGATGCATGTAGGGAATCCACTTTATTATTCATTATTGTTTTTAAGTCCGCAGTCACCTATGATTTACCACCTGATGAAACAAAGCGTTACCCACAAAAAAAAAAAAAAAAANAAAAAAAAAAAAAAAAACATTGAAATAATTTTTTGGATTATATTCAATGGCAACATTTTGTGTCAGACAAGAAATAGTGTGACATTGTGGAGATAAGCATGCAGAGAACATTAACACCACACAGATGTACGTTACCATGTTGTATTCTCTTAAAGGGACAGGCTAAACTGTGGGATGGTAATTAATTGATTTTAGTGTTTACTATGAAAATTTGAAATGATAAGAAAATCCTTGGGGGAGTTTCAGTGATGCCTTAAATTCCAGACGGTGCTTTCACCGTCATAAAAACTACACTATGCAGCACTGGCCAAAAGTACTGCACCCCCTGTAAATTATAATACCACTCCAAACACAACAAAAATGTATTTTTTAGTGTGTTAGAGTAAATACAACTGGAAAATAAAGCCAATAGTTGTTAATAGTGTTAAGTAGGAAGACACATTAAGATTTGAAGAAGAATACCAATATTATTAGTAGAAATCAAACAGGAAGTTAAAACATCTTCTTTGAGGTAGGGTCAGAGGTCAGATGGTTTTCACATGTTTTCACTGACTTGTAGAAATATTGNTCTTCTTTGAGGTAGGGTCAGAGGTCAGATGGTTTTCACATGTTTTCACTGACTTGTAGAAATATTGTAGTCATATCCATATTTAAATTTAAAGAATAGTTGAATATTCTGAAATCCTATTCCAGGTGAGGTGGCTCTTTCCTTACTAGTGTCTGTCATGAAGGGATTGTGAATTGCTCTTTGTCTGGCTCCTCACCTGGGACCAATTTGTCAAGGGAGACCCTACCAGGGGCAAACGCTCCAGACAACACAGCTCCCAGGATCAGTGGAGCACACAAACCCCTCCACCACGATAAGGTGGCAATTCAGGGAGGGGTTTGTGATTTTCATGGACAGGATTTCAAGGTGCAGTCAGGGATTGGAGGGTGTCCAGTTTGGTGACCTCAGAATTGCATCTCTGTCTTTTGCAGATGATGTGGTTCTGCTGGCTTCATCAGACAGTGACCTTCGACGCGCACTGAGCAGGTTTGAGGCCGAGTGTGAAGCGACTGGGATGAGAATCAGCACTTCCAAGTCTGAGACCATGGTGCTCTGTAGGAAAAAGGTGAACTGTTCCCTCCAGGTTAGAGGGGAGTCACTACCCCAGAAGGAGGAGTTTAAATATCTCGGGTCTTGTTCACGAGTGAGGGTAGAATGGAGTGTGAGATTGATAGACGGATTGGTGCAGCGTCCGAGGTCCTACGGACGCTGTACCAGACCATCGTGGTGAAGAGGGAGCTGAGCCAGAAGGCGAGGCTCTCAATTTACCAATCAATCTACGTTTCTATCCTCACCTATGGTCGTGAGCTCTGGGTAGTGACCGAAAGGACAAGATCGCGGATACAAGCAGCAGAAATGAGGTTCCTCTGTAGNAGCTCTGGGTAGTGACCGAAAGGACAAGATCGCGGATACAAGCAGCAGAAATGAGGTTCCTCTGTAGAGTGTCTGGGCTCACTGTCAGGGACAGGGTGAGAAGCTCGGACATCCGGGAGAACATCGGAGATCGGACATCGGAGTAGAGCCGCTGCTCCTCCGCATCAAAAGGAGTCAGTTGAGGTGGTTCGGGCACCTAATAAGGATGCCCCCTGGTCGACTCCCTAGGGAGGTCTTCCAGGCACGTCCAACTGGGAAGAGGCCCCGGGGAAGACCCAGGACACGCTGGAGGGATTACATCTCCCGGCTGGCCTGGGAACGCCTCGGAGTCCCCCAGAAGGAGTTAGAGGGCCCGGCCAGGGACAAGGAAGTGTGGGCCAGTCTGCTTAGTCTGCTGCCACTGCGACCCGGACCCAGATGAGCGGAGGATAATGGATGGATGGATGGATGGATGAATATTCTGAATGAATACTCAACTACTTATAAAACACCAGTAAATGAATTTTGTTGTTTGGAGTGGTATTTCGGTAAAGTTTACACAAAAATACAGGGGTGACATACTTTTGGCCAGCGCTGTACCGATTCAACAATACTCAGGACTTAGCGAAAGCTCTTAAATTGACTAAGTTCACTTCACTTATTTATTGAGCTTTGTTTCAGTTTTATACCTCAATAAGAAATCATTTGCTTTACCTGGAGACAAAAAGGTACAAGACATCTTCACTAATAACACGTTCATAACATTCCGTGATGTAGAAGTCGGCACTGAGATGAAACAATATCTTCTGTACTGTCAGCTGAAATCGAGAATAATTATAACAGTGAAGGACAGATGAAGCTTTCGTTCAGGAAATTCATTACTTAAAAAAGATTCTCAAACTATATTCTTCTGAATATTCACTGAAATATACTTATTAGTTTGTTCCGTATGCCAACATCTGGACCCACATTTATAACAATATGACCAACATGAGTCACAACACAACATTGAAATTATCCAATGCTAAGTTACCCATAAAGCAGAAAATCCAGCACAGCAGAAAGTGTTTAAAATGGGATTTATGGATGCTACCATATGTTCACGTTGCACTATTATCACTGTAAACTCCATCCATGCCACCTGTTATACACAGCCAAATGTCAGCTTCACTACACATCCACTTCCTGATGCATAATGGAGCCCTTTTACAAGCCAACACGCTCAGCAAACCCACAAAAAACTGCACCGTCACCAGAATTATCAGCAAAAGGAAGAAAGTAGGAGGAAAAAGAGGAAATCTAAAAACTCAACGACTGTTTCACAACAGGGAATCCACTTAAATGAACATCTGTAAATAAAAAAAAAAAAGGAATGAAATGAAATAACAGCATTTCTCAAAACCTGATTGTCATTCAGTCAATCTGGAGCCCAGTCATGAATTTCTTTAACTCATACTTACAGCTTTTCTTTTAAATATGATTAAAAATGGAATAACAGGCTCCCTGCAGATGGTCTGAAGTGGATGTGAGAGGAATGAAGGTTGGACCTCCTGTCATAAACATGATGTGCAAATGAATTAATAAAAGAATCAATATCTTAAACAGATCCAATCAGAACTATAGAAAGTAATGAAATAAAGGCACAGCCAGGAACGGTGATCATATTATCATCATCATCATCAGTGCAACACAGTCAAAACCAATCAGAGCTTTCACGATGATTGGTTTTCCACAGCGTGGTCTTCCACGCTGTTATCCCTGAGTTCAGATGGATAACAGCGTGGGAGTAACGTCTGCCTGGAACTGACAGGAAATGTGGTTTTCACTGTCAGGCAGGATGAAGATGGTCTTCCTCATCACAGACCTTCCTCACGCTGCTCTGCCAGACACGAGCCAACCAATGGCTGGAGCCCCTAGACCTGTTTACTTTACTTTTCTACTTTTTGTGTGTCCAACTTCTACACACAAACACACACTCAGGTACAAAGTGACCTAAAGTAAACCTTTAATTTCTCACTATCATACTCACATTTAGTTTACAGAATTAGTTTTGTATGTGAGTCTCTCACCCCTCAATCTCAGGAAAATAGCCCGTTTAACATAAACTGTAAGGTTACAAACTAAACACTTAACATCATTACAAAATACAGTATTTCACTTATCAAAGCTCTTCAACTTAGAAATAAAACAAAGAGCTAAACAGAAGTCACTCTGCCTAACAGAACTATTTCTAAAAACATGTTGGAGTGAGCTGTTCCACTTCCTGTGTCTAAGCTCCTCTTTTGTTCACTAGCTGCAGCAGAAGGATGCCAGGCAACTCAAAAGGCAAAATAATTCATCAAAGACACGACTACACAATGTCTAACCCATAATGTTAACATGCAAGCCAAATGAAAAGGTAATGAAAAGGTACATAGAAATGAAAAGGTAACAATAAAAAAGTCAAATGACAAGGTAAAAATAAAAAACTTTAATCAAGCATAAATGAGAGCTACAATATATGGTGTCTGAACAAATAGCTACAGGTGTACGGCAGGTGCTGCATCACAGCTGTGAAAAAACATGTTTATCCTACTGATCTTTCATTAGGATAAACATGCTAATATTTATTAGAAAAAATATAACCTTTAAATCAAATAATTGAAAGGAAAAAATTCTGATCATAAAATAAATATTTACCTCAGTGGGTCTGGTGGAGCCTTGATCGTATTTTTGGAAACTTTCTGACCCCAAAACCAAACTAATGACTGTAATTCTCCTGCTGTGGTGCTGGAGATTCCATGTCCACTGGAACCATCATCATCATCATCATCATCATCATCATCTTCCTCCTCCTCCTCCTCCTCACTGTGCATGGAATCAATATACACACACATTGTATTCCAGGACCATTTCAGACAAATATCTCTTTCATGACTATGTATCTATATAGTACTTCCACAATATATATATATATATGTACACTGTATATAGAAACAGTATCAGTCAGTAGTACGTACACCCTGTCTATTAGTAAGAAAATCTGAGTTTTTACTTCCTGTAGATAATGTCTAGATTGGAGCCATTTGATCTGTTGAGTCTTTATTGTAGCACATTTAACAAGAATTGAAATTGGGAAAATACTTCAAACAGAATTTGTATTAACTAATATTATACATAACATAGTTTCACAGTCAAAACAAAGCAGCATGAGTCAGTAGATGAAACACCTTTCATACACACACTTCCTGTTTTAACACCACTTGTAAGGAGTATGACCTGATTGCTGTTGTAATTGGACTAGGTGTCAGATCCAACATGGCAGCCACCACCTTCTATCCCGCTACCAAAATACAGAAATTGTCCTCTAAATTAAGTTAAACTAAATCCATTTTTTGCTTTATTGCTACAAAAATAAATAAACGCTTCCAGAATATGCTATCCTCCTTTCCTACTATTTGGTGCCATTTGAGTCCCCATGATTTAAAACTATATATTTTGTGTAAAACTCGGACTAACACAATTCTAACACAAAATTTTTCTCAGTGGTCACTATGTGTTTTCATGTTCTTCATCAAGAGCAGTAATGGCCAAATTTAGCATAAAATGTCCCCTTAACCCTAATGTGTGCAGTGATTCAGTGTTGCCTTTTAGTCTAATAGGTGTAATATTTGTTAACTTTTGGTCTGCATACAGTATTTTAATGTTAACTTTTGCAGTAATTCTGTGAAGTTTAAGTTCAAATTGTGCAGAGTTTCTACTTCCAAAAGAGTTTTGCTGTTGTTTCATTGTAGCTCTGGTGTTATAGGCACATATCAACAACATTCTGGTTTTTGTGGCTTAATGGGGTTCAGTCATGTGACTCATAAAGGCTTTGTGTTTGAGTTTTACCCTCCCCCACTCTCTCTCACACACACACCTGACCTCCTAGTGGGGACCCTGGTCACTAAGTTAAACTGAGAGGGTTATTGTCCACATTTAATCACGGTTAGAATTGTTTCTGGTGAAGTGTAAAAAATCACTACAGGTGTGACAGACTATTGAACATGTGTTAAGTTTGTTCATTGCTAAGCAAAGCTAAAGAGCAGAATCAGACAAACACGACATTTAACCAAAACATCACAACCATTTTTCATTATTCTTTTTTTCTGTTGTAGTCTTGGTTATTGTAGTTGAATAATGTGTCCACTGAGCAAAAATTAACTGATCATGATGATCGTGTGGACTCCACACTTCAAAAACACCCAGGCTGCTTAATCTGTCATCATTCATTGTCGACCTGAGGTACGTTTTGATGAGCTTCAGAGTTGAAAAACTCCTTTTGCATGCAGCAGTACTGACAGGTATGGTAACTGCTATTTTACAGTCTAAATACCTCATGAAATGGCTCTGTGAACTTTGTGAGATCCATTATGCCAGAGGGTTTCTGTATGCCCACTTGCATTTTCCTCTCTCAGACTTTTCACTGGGTTTCATTCAGGTGTATCTCATGTCTGAGGTCTTCAATGTTGCATTCATAAATAGAACAAATCAAAACAGAGCTTTCTCCTCACAAAAGGTAGCACTTGTAGGATTTAAGGCTTGAATACCCTTCATTATTTCGCAGTTTTGTTTAAAGAACCATCTGTTGATCTCACTTAGCATATTATCCAAGACATAATGGATCCCCATTAGCTTCTGCAGTGCAGTTGCTAGTCTTCCTGGGGTCTATCAATACACATAATTACATACATGATAAAACATTACATCAGACACAATATATACAACTAAAACAGGCAGTACATACTTAAAAACAGTAGAACTTTAAAACAAACAGAGAATCACAAAAAGAATCACAAACAATAAATGCATAAAATCTCAAAAGTACACAAAAACATCTCAAAAATAACCACCATTAACCTTAAGGAACTGCTTCACTTGGACTTTGAAGGATTTCTTATCCCTGATGAGTTTAATATGGTCTGGCAATGAGTTCCAATCAGAAGCAGCTCTGCACAGAACTGTCTCTCAGGTAGTTTGTGTTTGGTTTAAGAAGAGAAAGCTGGCCATTCTTAGCACTTCTTGTTAAATAATTGTGTTTGTTATTTACATATTCAAGTTGATTTAGAAAAAAATTTTGGTTTTCCGGAGAATGGCTTTCCTAAAGAAAAGAATAGTACTGAGACAAAGTTTAGTTTGAACTAGTAACCAATAATAACAGTAATAAATTAGAATGCATGATATCTGTACTTGTATGAAATGAACAATGCAGGGCCAACCTGGCTGCTCTGTTCTGAACCACCTGAAGCTTTCTTGTATCTTTCCTGCTCAGTGCAGACCAAACCACAGAGCAGTAGGGCTGAATACGCTGGTGCGAAAAGTCCCCTTGTTTTGTTCAGGACGTTCACCTAGTGGAGACATTACATTACGTCCCTCTAGCCTTGTGCTCTGCATTCTCTTTCTTTTTGGCCTAGGTTCTGTCTCAACATTGTATTGTTCTGCAGTATGTAGTACTACTTTCTAGAGCTCTTCAAAGTAGCTTTCATCCTTGTAATCTTGAAGAGTTTCCACAAGTGCTTCAATTAAGCTACAGCTGAACCTAAATCAAGGTCTGGGGACTGGAGAATATCAGAGAGATATTTTACCTCACCAAAAACCTCAGTCAATGTCACCAAAAGTCCTATGAACTGCAGGTTGATTTGAGTAGGCCTCACCACTCTTTTGTTCATCTATTTCCTCAAGGACACAGATGATAGCAGACAGCCTATCCAGAATAGCACGGCACACCATGTATCGGCAGGCCCTCCTTGTCTCAGTTAACTTTTGCAGTTCTCTGGAAGCCCCATCATACATTTCTTTTTGTGTGTTGAGCCACTTTGGGTGAACATATGAGCCAGATATAAATACATAAAGTTTTTACAGAAGAGAAAAAAAAAAGCATTCAACTTCTGGGACTGCTCTTACAGTGTCAGTAAGAACCAGATTGAGGCAATGGACGTTACAATGAACATAAAAGGCCTGCTTTGCCACCTCCTGAACACGCACTTGAACACCAGATTTCTTGCCGCTCATTACAGATGCCCCATCATAGGCTTGTCCAATCAAATTGTCCAGTCAAATTACTTCTATATTCTAGTCCATATCTCTCCAGGATATGAATTATCTTTTCAGTCAACCCTGCAGCATCAAGATTCTCAGCAGCTTCAAAGTGCAAGACACTCTCTTTTACAGATCCCTTGTAATAATATCTAAGGACTGGGAAGATTTGTTCTTTCTTTTTCACATCTTTGGTTTCATCTGCCACAAGGGAAAAAACTTGACTTTCCTTGACTTCATTAATAATGGTGGAATGTATCCTTTCTGCTAAAATATCCAACACCTCCGTTTAGATTTTGTGGCTAGTATATTTTGTATTACAAACTGCTTTCAGTTTCTTTTCAACAAGTCAGTCATGGTTCCCAAGCATTTCTAATATAGCTAGGAAGTTTGGGTAGCAGTTAATAGTAAATATTAACTGCTATATATATTTTGGGTAGCAGTTAATAGTAAAACTTATGCTATACATTTTAATATCAGCACAATTTTCTAGTATCTGCTTTGTGTGCTCTTTTGTCAATTTCTCAAATTCTTTCCATGCCAACATAGCATTAGTCTGTGTCTCAGACTACTGTGTCTCTCATTAGTCTGAGACTAATGAGACACACACAGGTCTGAGGGGTTCACCTCAGACCTGTACCCCAGGTCTGAGGTGAACACTGACTCGGTATTTGGAAGGCCAAAGTGCCTGCATGCATAACAATGTACAGCATCCTGGCTCTGAGAGTATTCTAGCCATGAGAGTTGTGAATACCAGGACACTTTAAAGCTTTTCCGTCTGTCCCCCATGACTGTCCTTGGGAATACTGCAAACTGTGGCTGGATTGATCCTTGAGCTCCAGATTTGGAAATGTCTAAAAAGAAAGGAGGAAGAAATGTAAATCATTTCATTTAAACACTTAGTATATGTGTATGTGTTCAAGTATATATATGTGAGTTGTGTACCTGGACACACTCTGGTGAAAGCTGCTTACTGACTTACTTCTAGTATAGTTTCTCTCTCATCATTCTCTGCGGTTTCCTGATGCCAATTAAGCCTTTCATCTGTTAGTAGGGATACTGAATTAAAATGATTTTAGTATTATTTTAAGGTGATAAACCCATTTTCCTCACTGGTTTCATGAAATATTTTCTACATAACTTTTTTTTAAGGCATTTACACTTCTGCTCAGAAGTTCAGAATAAATTGTCATTTAAGTAGTTATTGCTATTTTATTCAATAAGTTTTTTTTTTTTTTTTAAATATGTTACAAAGTGGGTGAGACATCATTTGTCATTTTAAGTATAACATCATGTAACCCAACCATACTTGTTTTCTATTTTGTTTAGCCAATTACTACCTTTATTTGTGACAGGTGCAGAACACTTACTATCCCGAGTTTGTTTGTGTTTAGCATTGTATTTTGTTACAATAACCACTAGTATAATCTGGTAAAAACAAATCACACAAGACAAGTATTGTTTAATTTCTGTTACTGTTCATTGAGTTTAGCCTGCAGTCAAAGAGTGAGTCAAACACCTTCCTGCTTTTAAGGACTAGAATGACATCATTGCTGCTGATTGGGTGAAACTGGGTCTAGGGGAGTTAAGAGCATGAACTGAATTTAATGAAGCCAACAGAATAGGATGAAATGTATTTTATTGATATGTTCTTAATAGACTGATCTGTTTTTGTATTTTGTAGTTTTAAGTAAAGTAGTGTGATCTTACCTGATATGAGGAAGGAAATGCTTTGTGAATGCTCCTGCAGGTCTAAGTGCGTTGAGCCCTGAGCACATGGAGTTATAAAGCAGCCAGGGGACAAGAAGGCCAAGTCTGTGAGTGCAGCTATGTGCACGTGATTATCTTTTGTTTTGTTATTTTGAATTTAGTTGAAGTTTTGCAAGTAGCTTTTGAATGTATCATTTTGATTCTTGATGTATTTTGGTTGCACATGCACCTGGGAGCACTCAGAAATAAATCACACTTTGAAAATTCCAAAATGCCTTGTGAGTCTGCCTCTCATCTCACCCTCTGGCTACTCTTCCTCACAATATGAAACAAACACCAAGTTATTTTAAGTTGTTTTATTTAGTATTTCATGTATTTTTTTNGGGGGGGGGGGAGGGAGTTTTTAAATGATAAACAACACTATTTTAGTGATTTCTCATCAAAGTATCCACCATTGGATATAGTAATGTTTCTGTGCGATAATAAATATTCAAATAAATTAAAAAATGAATGACCTGAGAATCAGTACTGTGTACGGTGGGCATGAGGGATGAGGGTGGCCAGGCTTTCACCACAGATGAAAGCCTGCCCTCCCCTCCCCCCCCCTG
>VXCM01009891.1:0-11098 GCA_014773175.1 Lucifuga dentata | reverse complement strand
CCAGTAGTATGCTTTGGAAATGATTGTCAGTAACCTTACATGTATGAAAATTGAATATATTAGGCTAAAACATGCAAAATGGATGGTGTGGTCCTTTAAATTGATTTATCACCTTGTATTTCTGTTGGGGCCTTACAGTAAAAATAATATTAAAAATATCGCTGCCTCTGGAGTTTCTGTTGCTCCGTCTTCTGTTTTTAGTGCCTGTTTTTTTTTTTTTTTTTTTNTTTTTTTTTTTTTTTTTTTGCACATCTAAAGCCAAAGGTTACGCTCGCTGTAGCAGCAAACAGGAAATGGAACACGGGGAAGAAAGCGGGTGGAGATGAAGAGGGAAGGTGGAGAAGTTCCATCTGCATGGAAAAGGGCAGGAAGTGGTGAAAAGACGGGAGGTCTTCAGTGTTCAGGCTCTGCCAGAGGGATGCAGCTGTGCCTCCAAAGCAGCTGGAACGCACTTTTCTTACGTCTCTTTGCAAAATCCTCTATATCCTTCTTTTCATGCAGTGGAAAGAAATACAGATATGCAATATTAATATTTTATTAGTTTCTGTTATTCTGCAAAATAAGTAATAACTACAGACATCAGATAAATGTAGTGGAGTAAAAAATATAATATTTCCTTCTGATTCTGACAAAAAAAAAAAAAAAAANAAAAAAAAAAAAAAAAAAGAGATCCATATTTTGTCAATCAATTTTTGCCCAATTTTGAGATCTAAAAGTCAAAGAAATTATTGTTTATTTAGACACGCAATAAAATAAATTAATTTCTATTGTAAGCAGATTGAAATAATCTCACTCCACTGACACTTTTTTCACACTCAAATACAGACATAAAATAAATGTATGATAAATGGATAAATGGGTTTCATTTGCAGTGATGATAATGTTTGTTATCGATGATGTCATCAGCATCTCAACTGCTGATTGGTGGGAATTTGAGTGTCCAAAGGTGTCTGATCCGTCTGCTTCAGGCGTGGAAACGGGACATGAGACTTTGTTGATGTGGATTCGTCAGAGTTCATCGAGATTTTCTCACATGTTGGATTAAAGTGAAGGAGGGTTCTGATTGGATCTGGAGTCTGGGCGTCCTCTGTGTCCTGCTGTCAGTTTTTAATGCAGCCAACAGAACCAACACATTTTACTTTGCTTTCTTTACGGCTGTTTTTCTGCAGAGTTCATTCTCCACATTCTTTCACAGAGTTTGGTTTTAGGATGTTTTCACACCTTCGTGGTTTTAATCCAGTTCATTCTGACTCGGGTCTCGGTACGGGTCGTTTGGGTCTGAACACAGCATTTGCTCTCATTTGAACCAAAACAAGCATGCTCTTGTATATCTGTGGGTTTTACAGTAAAGAAGCCAAGAAAGCCGTTTTTAATGATATTTTTGGGTTTTTGCTGCATCTTCTTGTGTATATCTGAGTACTTACAGTAGGACTGGACGATAAATTGATTTAATCAATTAATTTGATTTTATGTTTTGGCACGATGTGTCAAATGACTGAATCGCCAAATTGAGATTTAAAAAAAAAAAAAGTTTTATAACTATTTAAAAAAAAACTTTTTACAATTTAAAAAACCTAATTTTTTAAAAAATGGGAAATTTGGCGGGTCGCTCTCCGTCAAACAAGCTCGTTTTGTGCTTGTTAAGCCTTCCAATGAACTGTCCATCATGTTGGCCACACCCACAAAGCTTTCAGCAGGTCAGACGTGTCAGGTGCAACAGACGCTTTGAAGATGAGCTCGTTTCTTCAAGGAGCCTGGACATTACTGTAAAAACCTGTTATTTTAAAAATTTTTGTTCAGAAAACCCTACAATTTTATTTAAAAGATTCATCAGTATCATTTTTTATTATTTCAATAAAGAAAATATTTATTTGAATTATGTCTTGGTCATTTTTTTTTTTTTTTTTTTTTTTTTTTTTTTAGTTAGTTTGGAGAAAAACAAGAAAAATCGAGATTAAAACTGAGAATTGTCCACAAGTGTGAAAATAAATGGAGGTTTTATTTTTAGGCCATATGGCCCAGCTGTACCGTACAGTAGCCTGTGGAGTTTCTGTCGCTCCAACCTCCTCCTCCTCCTTCTCCTCCTTCGTGTTTTTAGCATCTGTTTTTGAGTGTCTAAAGCCAAAGATTATGCTCACCATACAGCGACTAGAGCTGCACCATGAGGAAGAATAGGCAGAGATGAAGAGGGAAGAGGTCACTTCCTTTTTGACCCTTGAACTGACGGTGGGTTTACTCTGCTCAGTCTGCTGGCGGCCAGTCCCTGCAAGCAGACAGAAATACTTTAAAATATACTTAAGCAGAGTACTTAAGTAAATGCAGTGACTTTGCAGCTGTTGTGTATTACCTGGTACGTGTTTGACCTAGAAAACACACAACACAGAACAAATACTTTCAAGCCTCACTTCGAGATATGATGCAATGCCACTTTTTCATCCCTTTGAAGGAAAATCTGATGGAATTGAACTTACAAGACTAATCTTTCCTCCTTTTCTTGCCACGTTGGATCTAAGCTAGCAGCTGTACCCTTTTCATACTCAGTGGAGGAACACAGAAACTCTCTGTGCTGTCGCTTCAAACTAATGAGAACCTGTTTTTTTTTTTGTTGTTGTTTTGTTTTTCNTCTCTGTGCTGTCGCTTCAAACTAATGAGAACCTGTTTTTTTTTTTGTTGTTGTTTTGTTTTTCACCACATTCTCTCTCTAATCAGTGTCTTTCCGTGCTTGTTTTCTTGTGCATGGCGCGCTTCGTGATATGCGGCAGATGGTTGAGACACAACCGCAAAAAGAAGACACTGACGGTGTAATCTGCTTATTAATGGCAGCGGTAATGAAAACACTGATGTTTTTTAACTTCCTTTTGCAAAATGTCCATTCTGTTCTCATTTAGCAGTAAAGTGATAGTGTAGCCCTGAGAATTAATTTGGGGTGTGAAACCCAGAGGAAAGGAGGATAATGAGAGAGTGGTAATGGACATTCACAGGGCTCCTGGGCTCATCCTTTACTTCCTTACTTCTATTTATTTATTTGTTGGACAGGGACGACACACAACAAATGAACTGCACCAAATTGCTAATTTTAATTTGCAGCCCCTGAAGCTGATATTAAGATAAGGACCATTATAATTTTTTTTTTTTTTAATCCGTACAACTGAGGAATTAACCCTGTGGAGTCTAAACTCATTTTTTGTGGGTTTGCTTTTACAGTATTAGCTTTCTTTTGCCATCATCCATCCATCCATCCATCCATTTTTTCCATCTCTTATCTTAGCTCATGACCATAGGCAAAGGTTGAAATCTTCCCTTGATATTTTTCTGCCAAACAACCAAAATTTATATATATATATATGTATGTATTTATATTTATATTTGCCTCCGTTGTTATTTACAGAGTGAACACATTTTCTAGAAACCAGCAAAAAATTGACATTTGCAGAAATGTCCAGATTTTTTTTTTTTTTTTTNTTTTTTTTTTTTTTTTTGTTTTTGTTTTACAAGCTGAAATTTCTCATTCAACAAATTTAAATAAAAATAAATAAATAAATAAAACAAAATAGAAAAAATTGGAAAAATACTCTAGACGGTTAGCCTAATGATCAGTGGTTGGTTTGGTCAGAATTGCCAGAGTCTGGCGAGAAGGAGCAGAGACACGGAGGTCTGGGCCGCCGATAATCCCAGTCCAAATGTCTCCCTTTTATGCAAGCAAATCCTGCCGACAGGGCGAATTCAGAACCACAGGCTGCAGATTTGTGAAAGAGGACTGGAAAGACATGAAAGGACTGGCATGCATCTTCACTTGTGTCTCCCTCCTCCTCCTCCTCGCCTTGTCCTATCAGCCCCCTCTCTTCCCACTCAAGTGTTTGCCCAACATGCTTTAATTTGAGGCATTTTGTGACAGTCAGGCCACGCTGAGGGACAGCGCCGCACCAAATTACAATGCTTTCCAAAAAAAAACATGAATATCCATGTTTACGCTCCTTAAATAGAGGCAGAATGAGCACCGTCTCCAGCATATCATCCGTGCAGAAAGCTTTTCTCTAGTCAGAAGCAGCCATGGAAGAAAGTAGGATTTTACCTTTAAAGGACCATACCGTCCATTTTGCATGTTTGAGCCTAATGTATTCAGTTTTCATACATGTAACGTTACTGAAAGTCATTTCACAAAGCATACTACTGGAACAGTGAATTAAAAATGTTTTTCCTACCTTCCAGACCTCCATTGGTTTCAGTTCATTCTGCTATTAAAATCAACTTGTTGATACTGTAAACGTTCTTGGGATAGGTAATCCATCATCACCAACAAGACGTGTATTCAGGTTTTTTTAGAAGTTATGTAATTTTAGTGTTTAAGCTCAATAAAAAGCGTGGAGTGAATGTATGCCTCCACCGGGGAATATAGTCCCAAAAGAAGACCTGCGTTTATGGAAAAATTTAAAGGACCGTGACTTCATAAGGCTGTGTAACTATTAGCAGGAGAAACATGGATTTTTAAGGTGGGTGTATCACTGAATATTTGATTTTGAAAGATTAAGAGATTTAGCAAAATATCAGGAAAACTGAAATACGGTTTTATCCTTTGGGAAATGATTGTCAGTAATGTAACATGTATGAAAATTGAATATATTAGGCTCAAACATACAAAATGATCAATATGGTCGTTTAAGTAAAAGCAAACGAGTCATAGCAGTAAAATGTGCTAAAGCGGCGGTTCTCAATCCTGGTCCTCGTCTTCCCGCAGCACTCCATATTTTCCAGCTCTTCCATCTCTTTTTATCTATTGGGCTCAAACACGCAAAATCACCAGTATGGTCCTTTAAAAGTTGATTTTCTCATTTTCCTCATCTCATATCAGCGGCTGCCAGCATCAGAACTCAGCCACGGCGTTCCTCGGAGCGCTTCGCTCCACGCGAGCCCGACCAGACTGGGCTTGTCAAAATCAAACACGCTCCATAAATGATGAGCTTCAGCTGCGGCCTGGAAAACGCTCCGAAACAAACGCTCAAGCTTTCTCCTGATCAGAGCTTCACTTTCGCAGAATCGATGGCGGAGGAGAGTTGTCGTAATGTGGCTATTGGGCTGGCGTCCCTATTGTCTGGTTTAATGACACGGTTCTCATCTAATCTACACAGCAGCACAAGAGGTTTGTGCTGATTATGGTTGACCCTAAAAAGTAATTGCCAGGCTGCGTGCCAAAGCAGGGAATTAATCTAATGTTTTGGAGCAATGATGAATCAAAAGCGGTCAGAGGACATAAATCACAAGAGGCTCACAAACGCATGACAGTGACTGCAGTTCTGAAGAGGACGTTGTTTTGCAGATGCAGGAAGCTCGTCAGGCTGCGGGGGTGTTGTGAGTTGATGCCCAGCAATTACTTTCAGTCCGCGCAATCAAAACGCAGATTAGAGGTTGCAGGTAAAAACGCTGCACCGTCTGGAAAACATGGATGTTAAAGGACCATATCTACATTCCTACTGTCATCCTCAACAGGAACTGAAAATGGAGTGTTATGTATCTGATTATTGTTTGGATTTTATTGCACAGCAGACTTAGTGGTTTTATGATTGAAGCAGATTTGTGGCTGAATATTGTGGTGATGCGGACATGACAAAGTTCATGAAATGGATAGAACACCTGCCTCAGGTGATTGACACTGTTTTTGGTTCTTAACTGTAACTGTTTTTTTTTTACAGTTATTTATTTATTTTTACATTTGTCCTGTGTGTTAAAGGTGTGGTCCAAGACAAATTTCAATCACAGTTGACAATAAAATAGTATAGTATAGTATAGTATGTGTAGTGTAGTGTAGTGTTGTATAGTAAGTGTAGTGTAGTATAGTATAGGATGCCTAGTGTAGTATAGAATAGTATGTGTAATATAGTATGTGTAGGGTAGTGTAGTATAGTATAGGATGTGTAGTGTAGTATAGAATAGTATAGTATCATACAGAATAGTATGTATAGTGTAGTATAGTATAGTATTGTATAATATAGTATAATATGGAATATACTGGCCATTTGACATGTTTGGGCCCAGTATATGTAATTTGTTTCCCATTTCCCAAAACATAAAAGGCATTTGAAGTCGATTTATTGCCTTAATCTTAGTATAATCAAAGTTTTTAACGTGGATGTAAACGTACTGACTGACAGGAGTTTGTTACTCGCAGCGAGTACTTTTACTTTGATACTTGAGTACATTCTACTGCTATTACTTTTTTTTTTACTTGAGTAACATTGCAAATACAGGATGTGTTTCCCACTGAGGTATTACTACTTTTACTTCAGTAACTGATTTGATAAATAAATGATAAATTAGTTTTTTTTCACCGCTGACATAACATGACATCAAAGAAATACGATTAAAGGGCCGACAGCTGAATTTCATGTATTTCTGACAAAACTCCTCTGCACTTTCCTCTCCATCTGTTACAGCCACATTTGTTTTTCCATCTCTCTGGCCTTTCCATGCAAACGGCGCTGTAATTGAGAAATGCAAATTGTTTATTGATGGTTTCTGTTTGTGTTCCAGCACGCAGACACACACACACACACACACACACACTCGCACAAGAATTTGTGTTTTCCAAGGATTTGTCAAACGACGCGGCTCTAATGGCGTCCTGCGGTCATTAAATGTTTTGTGTTTTCTTTCCGACTGCAAGACCAAGAAATGCGTGTTTGATGCTGGAGGTCGGAGGTCAGTTTCGTGAAGTCAGCTGTTTCAATTTAAAGTGGATTATCAAGACAAAACTCAATGTGAAATTTACACTTTGTATGTGTGATGTGTCGCACATTCTCTGATTTCCTCCGGCCAAGAACTTCCTCAACCAAACACCTTTTTATTTTTATTTTTTATCAGTCTGTCAGGTGATTTTTTTTTTCCAGTCTGCAGAAAAAAGAGAACAGAAACACAATCAATGTTGGACTCGGCGGTGGAACTCCGTGAGGATTGGCTGGCATCAGCCTCTCATCAGTATTCCATAATCCTTCACTGAGTCCAGAACCCAGCGTGAGCTTCTTTAATTGTCCCTCTGCAAAAATAAATAAATAAAAATAAAACCAGCTCATCCACAGAGCTGTCAGGAGGAGCAGAGAGAGAGTAAATACAGCTCGCCGTTGCCCCGCCGTCTCACACTCCCCCATTATTTATTGGCCTTGCAGATGCCCTTGTCTGAAATTGCTTCTTTTGCAACTCTTCTTTCTCTTTCTCGTCTCTTCTCCATCACGCAGGAAGTCACGATCCTGCCTCAGTTTTTACTATCAAAACACGTGAACCCGGGCCGCCGACATGTCGCCGCGGCGTTGTAATCGGTGGCTCCGTCGTGCCAGGCGGCTGGTGCCAAAGCTAGTCCTTCATTTCTGCACGCTCAGCATCTGAATACAGGCTTTAACCAAACAGTTTTCATATTCAAATACAGGAAACACCTGGTCTGTGGCACTTGTCGATTATAATTCAACTGCAGGCTCATTAGTAAAATCAGGTCTTTTTTGGAAGGGATGAAAAGACATTTTCATAATAAAACCATGTTTCATACAGGGTTTTTATTCAGCATGGCGAACAGAGCAGATCCAGCCAGGCTTTAGCGTTCTGTAGGGACCAAATCTTCCTCTGGTTTAGTAAATGAATAAGGAAACTATACTTTCTTTCTTAATTACGTGAAATGCACAATAGTTCTGATACACTTTAAATTACAAAGCGTCTCCCTGTAGGACGACTGTAATTATTACAGTGTTAGGGGAGAAAAATCACACACACACGTTCTCTGTTAAAATCATTAAAAACGCTGATTTTACGCATCAAGTATTAAAAGTACCCGAGCTTCCCTAGAGAAATACATCCTGTCTACATCAGGCATCAGACCGCCTGCTGAATATTTCTCTGCACATTTCCAAAGATAACGGGAACAGTTACAGTACATCAGGGCTTTTAGCAAAACATTAGCATGAACACAGCAAATCGTTTTTTTTCACCATGAACTCACGATTCTCATGACCCATCAGAATCTTAGTTTTACATGGTTTAATCAGTTTATCTCTAAACTTATCAAAGAAGTGTCTTATTTAATATTAATAAGTAATTATTAATAAATCTATCAGATTTTTTTTGGACAGCATGTTTGCATCATTGTTTTTTGTCATTGTTGCAGCCTCGTTCACAGGAAGTCTGATGCAGGCGAGGAGATTACGTTGTTCGTAGCAGCTTTTAGAATGCGGAGATTCAGCATGCTGTGCGAGCGTTTATTCCAAGATGTTCTTCCCATCAGGATACGACCCGTCGTCGGGCGGGAAAGTTTTATTACAAGTCAGAAATTCCAGAATAGTTCATAATTCTAATAATTCATCATATAAAACCAGGTTAATCTCCACGAGTCACTCGCTCTCCATCTTTGACCCAAGAATAAATCAACATCTGGTTCCTAATTTCAGCTGCGGCGAGCGGAAAAAGTTGGAAAATTTCAGCTCTCAGCGGCGGCGGCGTTTTCCGTCGTCCTCTCATTGAAAAGAACAGAACATCTGGTTTTCCGTCTACCGCAAACCGTCAACATCAACACCAGCATAACTCTGACTTCAGCGGCAGTTTCTGCTTAATATTCACAGAATTGTGTTAAATGTTTGTGTAAATACAATAGAGCTGAAATAAAGGTTAGCGGCGAGTTAAAGTTCCGTGTTTCTTGCTGGTTGTGTGATGATGCTTGAAGAATCTGAAGACTAATGGGCCACTTCATGTTTCCACTTTTCCATCTTGACTGGAGGAGATGGGCAAAGGCTTTCTTCTGGAATATAAAAAGAGGAGGGGGGGTAATTAAGGAAGCTGGCGGGGGCTCTCTGGAGACTCACACCTCCTGCATGGCGATGAGCGTCAAGTCTGCCATCTTAGCGGAGCTGCGTGTGATTCTCAGAAAGGCTGCTGAGTCTAATTGGAGCTCAGAGGGTCGTGTGGTGCCAACGTGTTGAAAAGTGACTTCTTCAGATCTGAACACCGTCTGCTCTGAAAAAGAAGCTCAAACTCTCGTCGATGCGCTTGTATTCATTTCAACGTTGATGCTTTTCCTTTCTTTACACCCAAACCATCGCTCCTGGTATCCCAGACTGTCGGTTGTTAGACGTGGCGTGATGGCGTTTGCTTTGTTCTTGAGCGGAAAAGTCGAAACCACCAAACACTTTCCAACAGGTATGAGGCAGGACAGCTTAAAGGAGGATACTGGTGATTTTACATGTTTGAGCCCAATATATCGGTATACAATATTATTGCCAACCATTTTCCAAATCGTACTACTGGAGTGGTACATTTTAGAATTGTTTTTCCTACCTTCCAGTCCGTCATTGGTTTTAATTAATTCCAAGTAAGCTATAAAAAACATCAACTTTTAGAGACGTGAAACATGCTTGAGCACAGAAAACCAAATGCTGTCAGTTTTTTTTGCCAGAAATGTTGGTTTGTTCATAAACTTAGCGATATATTTTTCTGATTTCTACTCTCAAAAATCAGTATCAGTTGCTCTCAAAAATCCAGTTTCAGTCAGGCTCTACTCTGTCATTACTGCAAAATGACTTTGTAACATAAAAAAATAAATAAATAAAACACCAACAGACAATATGACTGTTTTCCGTGATTTAAGGCCAGTAAAAAATAGACGTTTTCAGTTTTAGCACCATGTAACTTTAAAATGATATGATTTTTAGTAAAGTCCTAGTCAGCCCTGACAGTATATACAAACCTCTTTTCAAAAATAAAATGAATGATGTCATTCTGAAACTCAGCCCGGAGCTCTTCCTCGACTTCCAGACTTCCTTTCATTTACCGCTCTGCTGCTAAGCGTGGCCCTGCCGCTAACCCAGTTAACTCCTGCAAGCTGTTATAAAACATCATTGTAAAAGCATTGTGCAATACATTATGACGAAACGACAAAACCAGTAAAAAAAAAAAAAAAAAANAAAAAAAAAAAAAAAAACAAAAACCAAAATGATAAACATCCAGAAAAACATGTCATCATCCCATTTCTTTCTGTTTTACCGTCTTTGTGGAGTTTTAGACAGTAACACTGGCCAAAGCATTTTAAAAAACCAAGATCGACTCCTGTTTTCCTGTTATGTAACCTGACATCAGGAAGGCTGTAATTTTGGGCAATTCCAAACAATTTTGTAAAATGTAGATGAACCTGGCTTGTAAGCGGGACTCCAGAGCTTTGAATGAGGTGCTTGAATGCTGCGGCGTTAACCTTTGCAGCAGGAGAAGCCGAGCATTAACGTCTATATACAGAATGTCCTTTGCCAAACAGACATAATCTTCCTGAGACACATTATGTCTTCTCCCTTTGTTTTTCTGCTGCCTCTGGAATAATCATTTCACCGCTGCATTTATCACACAATGACACTGTCTTTCATTAATTCCTTTCCATCTACTAATTCCTCAGCGCTGTTTGCCAACAGGGTGAAATTGGGGCGACAAAGTCATTTCACTAAGTGAAAGTAATTTATCTCTGGCCTTCATCTTTTAGATGACTGAACACAGTATCTCCACCGCTGCAAATAAAAATAAAGAATATACTGCTAAGCTATTCACCCTAATAATATGCTAGTAATAATTCACTGATATAGGGATGTATTTGAAAAAGAAAGAGATGAGGATTTGGAGAATGAATTTGTTCTGGCTCTAGTTTTGGTACTTAGAAATAAAGTTGTCTTTGGGATTTTGTGCTATTTACGGCTTGAGGTTGTGGTGGCAGTTGGATCTGTTTAATATAGATATTAAAAAACTCCTAAAAGCAGCTTTGGAGGCTCCGTACACTCGTAAAACGACTGAATGACCTTCCACAAGTCCATGCCGTCCAGCTCGGTGTGTATCCGGTGTTTTACTGAGACAGGTACACGTGTACTACATAGTTTTTTCTGCATGAGAAGTGTAATGCATTTTATATGAATAATTTGATGCTTTTTGATGTTTTAAAATAACTTGTTTGTATCAGAAATGACAGAATGTCAGTATAAATTTAAAATCAGGATTTAAGCCTTAAAGGACCATACCATCCATTTTTCATGTTTGATCCTAATATATTCAATTTTCATACATGTAACGTTACTGACAATCATTTCCCAAAGCA
>VXCM01009890.1:0-11033 GCA_014773175.1 Lucifuga dentata | reverse complement strand
GGATCGGTTCAAAACTTTGTTAAAACAGCATCTGAAAGGACAGCAGTAATTTGGATGTAATGAATTATGATAAAGATACTTTACCCTTAGATTTCTGATTTCATGTTTGTTTGATATCTTGTTGAACTGTGATAATTGTTTCTCTTCGAATTTTCATTTTGAATTATTAATTTTAGGAAATTGAGCTTTTTGTTTGTTCTGTGGTGGGTGGTGTATTGTATATATTGTATGTATTATGTATGTACTCTGTGTGTGTGTTGGACCCCAGGAAGAACAGCCAATGTGTAAGCTGGTACTAATGGGGATCCTAATAAAGAAAGAAAGAAAAGAAAGGAAAGCTTTAAATCAACTCTAAAGACAAATAATAACTGGAAAAGAGGATTAGGAAAGGATAGGAATGCCTTATTTACATGCACTGAAATAGCTGTATGTCTACTCTCCAAGTCTTACAAAGTGGTACGTGTCATTTGTCAGACAGCAGAGTGTGTGCGCTGGTGGTAGACAATGGGTGGACACTGGTAAAATATTCTAATGGTATGTGGGGGACTCCATTCTTACCCTCATGCCCTCGAACCGTGACAAGGCTCTCAGGGGTCTCAGAGCTCGCAGGGTTCTCAGGGACTTGATTGCACCTAAGTCAGAATATCCCAAGGCATTGGCAGTCAGGCTGACCAGTGAGACCTGGAACACATCATCATTATCATCATCATCAGCAGCAGCAGCAGCAGCAGCAGCATCACAATTGTCCTCAATGCAAGGGAACATTTAGGAGTTTTCAGAGGGAACCTACATCAACAATGAGGAAGTCCAGCCAGCACCAGGCATTTGTGAAATATTTGGCAAATCCATATGCCACCCATTTCAGCAACATCTCCAGAATGAAGATGTAGGTGAATATTTTGTCTGCAAACTCCAAAATTATTTTAATGGTTTTCTTCTTCTCAATGTAGATGTCTTCAAATGCCTGCAATGCAAATTGCAAATGCAGTGTGAGTGAGTAATTACCAGCCAATACAATTAATGGCTACAGGCTTACATACAATACAATTAATACAAATACAACCAAATGTACATGAAAATAGTCATAAAATAGTCGCTATTAATACTAATGACAGATAAGTCATTAGTCATGAGTAAATCTGATAAATGGTTGACTTTTTTTTAGTCTTTTATCAATGAAGATATTACACAAAAAAAAAAAAAAAACCNAAAAAAAAAAAAAAAAACCCAGACGTAATCCAAACTTTAGCACAAAACAAGACTTACAAGTGCTCCACTGCTTAACAGGATCATGAAGATGATGAAAGTCTCAAACCAGTTGTGCTCCACTATCTGGTAACAGGTCTTTCTTAATGTCCACCATATCTTCCACCAGCCCTTCTCCACATTTACGTGACAGCACTGGAACTTTTGAACACATCCTGAGCAGGGACAAATTGATTAATAATTTGCAACAACAGATTTACACTTTCTGATGCTTTTAAGTCTTATAATTCAGCAGTTATATTTTCATTTGCAGAATTTAACAAGATTTCTGAATAGGTGAGCCCTTAACAACCTGCTGGATGTTACTAACTCAGTAGTGAAAGTATTCCCTTTGTTATACTGTTGTTGATAATGTGGTTGTTTAATTATTTTTCTTCCGCTCTTTTTTCTTTTTTTTTTTTTTTTTNTTTTTTTTTTTTTTTTTGTTGGTGGAAGTGATTGTAGTGTTCACCTTCAGTAAAGCAGGCCTCAGGATCCATAGACTCCTCTAGTTCAAAGTTTATAGACTCTCCTTCCCCAGGTATCCTTATGTCTATTGTGCTGCCCTCAGAGGAACTGTGCTGGTCATCTTCTACAATCTGCAGATGAATTCAAGAAAAATCATTTTAGATGAGCAAATGTACTAATAGCGCCATGGCAAATGAAGGAAGCTGACAGTATTATTACACTATTTGTCATTTGCTGTTATAAATACGTTGCATATACATTTTGTGATTTCAGGCAAGTACAGTCAAAATTACCAAGAGATCCATAGGACAACACATGTAGTTATGTTGTTTAAATGTGATTGGAATAGACTGTTGTGTCTTGCTAAAGGCCGTTGGCAAGAATGACCTCACAAGTGTCAATGACATGCATTCAGTCCGTGTTTGAATCAGATATGTGATGGCTAAAATAAAGAACATGTATGGTCCAGTATTTTCATTTCCAGCATATTTTGCACATTTGAATAAAATATTTTACACAAGTGGTATTTCATCACTGACCCAAAAACACGTCTCCTTTCTGCATAAGAGAAAAACCTAATTAATTGATTTAAAAAAAAAAAGCCCAAACAAACATCAGGCTTGCCTCATTAGCCTAGCAATAGAAAAGCAGTCTGTGCTTTTGACTAAAGAAGGCACTGAGGAGTCTACATTACAGCTCCTATAGTCTCCTGATCAACTCCTCTCAGTGTGGGAGTGGAAATCTGATTCTCACTGACAAGACAACTAGGGAGGTTATTGACAAAGTAAGGTGAGATACTCCACTTACTTCTTATGAGGCTTTAAATAGACCACTGTCTTTTTCCATTTGAATTTATACAATGACTGATATATTCACATAAGCGAGAATACAAAGATTAATGCATACTACAGTATGTTCCCCATAACATGTTTATTCTGTTTATCCCTTCCTGAGCAATTACAGACAAACTCTGTCTATTGAGGCTAATCCTGAGATATACTGTATATGCATTAGGTATACATGACAGGCAGAAAAAAAACTGTTAAAGGTTCTCGAAGCCTGCTTATCATACAGTAGCTACATGCNCCCCCCCAGCCTTTTGTTGTGTGCCTTTCTACAGGGTGTGTCTCCTAACACTGGTGGACGAGAACAGCCTAAATGTCTTAGCTAATGCAGTGCAGGGAATGATGTAAGCATGTTACTGCAATATACTGCAAGCGCTAAATTCAACGTTCCTCTCCGGAAGTTTGTGCTGTCAGCTAAGCTTCAATCCATCAGTTCTATTTCTACCTGACGTGCTTGTTCAAATCACATTTAAATTGTGAAATGTATAACATTTGGAATTAAAAGAAAGCATGTGTAATATGCTGGATACAGAAAATTGCATACATATTATGATGACACCAATGTGATGTCATCATCTAATTATGAATGTTAATTTTGAATCGTGTTTTGGCTGTGCATCTCTTGTCACAATGGTAAATCCATTGCTCAGTGGCTGTATGAGTGTTTTCACAGTATAACCCTCACCCCAACAAAAAAACAAAACAAAGGAAAACAAAATCCAGAAATAACTTTTTTTCATTGAGACTGGTGTGTTTTACTTTTGAAGAAAAAGACAAAAATATGGAAAAATGCCCTATCTTGCTTATTAGGACATTTTTTCCTCTTTTTTTTTTTTTTTTTTTTTTTTTTTTTTGCAGAATTTACAGAATTCTGATTCACCCCTGTCTCCAGATCCACACCAAAAATTAATGGGTGCTTTCCCAGGCCATGCCACGCCCCCCTCTACACACTTTTGTCAAAATCAGTTCATTCATGTGAGTAATCCAGCAAACAAACAAACAAACAAACAAAGAAGCAAAAATCTTTGGCAGAGGTAAAATAAAAATTCAAAACATGAAGCTAAATTAAATTACAGCAAAAAAGATGAATGATCCACTGAAAAAGTTAATGGATGGATATTGTAAATGGGGCAGGCAATCTTAATGGTGAGGGTAATGTACAAAAAAGAGCCCTTACAAGTGTCCTAAATTTTTGAGAGCATCTGTGAAGCAACAGTAACAAATGACATTTAAGAGTTTACATAACATTTTTACCAAACAACACTGTCTGAAGGTAGAACTATTTAAAAAGAAGAAAAAAATAATTCACAAAAAGCATTTGATCACTGTAACAAACTAATAACAAATAAAATGTTTTGAAAAGATGTGGTAGCAACACATATATTAAATAGCTGTGTGAGTCACTTCTGTCTCCATGCTTAAAGAAAGCTGAAACGAGCTCTTCTCCAACACAAATCAAACAGCCCCCTTAAAAGCAGGATTTCACTCTGCAGCACTCAGACGTAAATGGCACATAATGTAATCTGCGCGCTGGTATTTTCCTGTCTGTGTGGCCTCTTCTCATTAAAGGGTTGTGGTTTATGGGATCTTCAGGGTAAACTTTATGTCACATGCTCATATCTCATGGCTATCGACTGTCAGCTAAGTGCTTCAATGTAACCACTGCAATGAAACATCCTGAAATCCTTTGTCATCCATCGGACATCATAAGCATTAATCTCCCTTCAACTTCCTTCTGGACTTGTGATATAGCTGATAAGGCTTGGTTTAAAAGGAGCATTATCTAAGTCATCTCTAACAGTAAAGTTATTTTGAAATGGCAGCATGTAAGCATCCTTACCGCTTTGCATCCCAGTGCATCATCGGAGGAGCTGCTGAAGTCCTCTGTGTTGAGATTTTCAAAGTCTGACTCTCCCACAGCAATAGGAACAATGACAGTCAAACTAGGATTGTTGATGAAAGACATTATAGACTCATCACTCAGGCTGCTGACTATGTACTTGTCTCCATTTTTGTCCACTCCAGTAACATTCCCATTGCCACTTGTAGGATAGTCCTTGATGGTATGATTCTGTAGAGAATTCTGACCCAAAGGTTTGTGGAGTTCATCCAGGGATTTTTCCTCACTCACGCCATTCTTTCTTTTCTTTTTCCTGAGACACACACTGTTGCAAGTGCTTAGAATCATGGACTTGGTGAAGGCAATGCCATTTCGGATTCGTCCAATGGCAATATAAAAGTTGTTCATCTCGCTGTCTTCGGCTTCTGTGGCTGCCAGGTTTTCAGCACTGAATGAGCTCAGCAGCAGGGCCAGGAACAGGTTCAGCACCTATCAGATAATGATAAAACTTTTAAACTGTTGTACTCTATGTTCTACAGCAATTTTCACAAATGGATTTTTAGATATGATAATGTACCACAAGGTTTCCAATGACCATGACCATCATGTAGACAATGATGCACTTGGCCTGTCCAGCCACCTCCATACAGTCCCACATGGTCTCTATCCACTCTCCACAAAGCACCCGGAACACGATGAGGAATGAATGGAAGAAGTCATTCATGTGCCAGCGGGGCAGTTTACAGTTGTCAGAGATTTTATTGCCATTTTCTTTGTAGCTACTTCCAAACAGCTGCATGCCCACCACAGCAAAGATGAAGACGATAATGGCTAGTACCAGAGTCAGGTTGCCCAAAGCCCCCACTGAGTTACCAATTATTTTGATCAGTGTGTTAAGAGTGGGCCACGATTTAGCCAGTTTGAATACTCTCAGCTGTTAAAAAAAAACAAAAAACAAAAAACAGTTAAAAGTAATTTCACTCAAAATGTGCTTCAAGATACTGTATTTGCAAAAATATATCTTTACACCTACCAATCTGAATGATCTCATAAAAGAAAAACCACCATCTGGCAAACTACACTCTATCAAGCTTAAAATGACAATTATTCCATCAAAAATATTCCATCTTTCCTGAAAGTAGTAGAATGGATCCAAAGCAATGATCTTGAGAACCATTTCAGATGTGAAGGTGATAGTGAATACCTAAAAGAGTCACATACTGAGCATTAATAATCATGGTTCTCCAATTTGCAAAGAGTATTTTCAGCACTTAAACAACGTTCAAAATATCCTGAATGCTCCAGAGTTCACTCACCAAATTCCCCACCTTCAGCACACTGTTGAATGTGTTGGTCATTGGGTAATGCTCCATTGCCATAAACAGTGTATTGAGTACAATACAGATGGTGATGATTAGATCCGCAAAAGGATCCATCACAATCGCCTTAACAGCGTTCTTGATTCTCAGCCATGCTGGACAACAGTCCCAGATAAGGTATTTATGGGCAAAATTGTCCCAGCAAGGATGACATTTATACCTTGACTCTTCAAGTTCTGAGGCACACATAAGAGACAAAACCAACATTAGTTTTAATTCACAGCAACAACATGTATGTTTTTCAAATCCAAGACAAAAATCAGGATAGGATAATTTGGCTAGCATATAGAATACCTACCCTCCATTGTGCTGGTTATAACACTTGCTACACTAAATGTTCTTTGTCTAGCCTTAGGGCCCTCGAGGAAGTCCATAGATTCCTGGCAGGATCCACAACTAGGCTGTCTGCACTCTGTGTCAGTGGTGTCAGCCTGGGGACAGATAAACTGTGTGTTACAGACAAGAAGTTATGTATTAGCAAATTCCTGCAACAGCATGCAATAGCAACAAGCATGAATAAATATGTTAATTATGCATAAACCATTGAAAAGTAAATACCAAAGGAACTAAAACATCAAAAAGCTCCACAGTTATATAAAATGTTGAGTACAGTAAGAATAACTTTAAAAAAACAATACCCACTACCCCATTACTTTTTTTTTTTTTAAACTTTTGACTACTGTTGGTCAAATTCATGCAATTGTTGCTGTTATATTAACTGTCACAGAGTAATGTGTGAACAGGGATCGTTTTGAAGATTCAGCTGCTGAGCAGAAACCTTTGTAATACAAGAACTGACTAACTTGACATGGCAAATGCCAAATTTTACAAAAACAAATAAAGCAAAAACAAACACTAAATAAATAAATAAATAAATAAATAAAGGAAACAAAATGTTAACTGTAAAGACTCAAGATAAATCAAGATTTCTGTTAAACCAGGTTTATTTGGAATTTGAAGCAAGTGTAAAGTTTCTGCAAGTTGGTTTTGATTAGTTGCTAAAATGAATGTGAACCAATCAACTGTCTATACGTACGAAATAATCTAAAACTTGTATACTAACAAAAAAAAAAAAAAAAAAAAAAAAGTTGATAGTATACAAGATTTGATGTTAATGGGTTAAAATAACCACAGCCAATTAACATGCCCTTACATTGCCACCAGTGGAGGCCATATCTACTGTCACTTTAGGCAGAAGAAGCCCAACAGGTGATGATGGGAGTGAACCTCCACCCACCAGGGACACAACCCCATTGAAGTCTACCAAGCTGTGCTTCATCCCATTGGGTTGAAGCAGGAGATGTGACAAGAAGCTGCACTGGCTCATGCTGCTGCTGCGTCGATCATATCGTCGAGGGATAAACAGTGAACCCCTCCGACTGAGGTTGTCCTCAAAAATGCTGTGCTCATCATCAGCAAACTCATTTTCTGAGCCCATGTCTTGTACTTGGCTCCGAAAACTGAAAAGGCTGGTCCTGCTGTTCCGTCTGGAGGAGAACAGGGGTCCACGAAAACTCAGAAAAGACTACAAGAGAAAAATATCCTTCAGCGCCTAGTACTGACACATGCTGAATGTGAAGACAAAGAAAGCCTGATAAGGATATTGGTCATCAATGAAAATATGGGCATTTCATGGCAACAAGGCAGCACAGGTCTAATTACATGATGATGATGATGATGATGATGATGATGATGATGATGATGACGATGATGACAAGCATTGTAAGGAACGGTAGCAAAAAATGAAAAATTAAGAAAGCACTTCTATGATGATGATGACAATGATGATGATGATGATGATGATGATGATGATGATGATGATGATGGACAATGACAAGAACTAAGAAGATGAAAATGAAAAAGTTAATGACAATGATGCAATGATGATGATGATGATGACGACACTGACGACGATGATGATGATGATGATGATGATAATGAATAAGACCAGAGCAATGCCTCTTGGTGATGGCATTTAAATACATTTTGCATGACACTTATCTGTGAAATTAAAATATTCATACAGTGAATATTTTAAAATTCTACAATGTCAATGATGGAAATGCATACAAATACAGTATGTGTCGAAATGCTGTAACATCAGTCCAGGGTTGAAGTCATATTAATACCCAGTTATTCTCTACTCCTCTCTGCCTCTTATCAGAAGTAGACAAAAGCCAGTGAGTCTTCTGACATAATTGTAATGAAAACGTTTTGCAATGCACATCTGCTATTCTTTTAATAAAACATTTATAACAAATTTTAAATATAAAGGAGTTTATAAGTTCTGTGTTCACTGTAATCACTGCTACTGTCTGACAGACACTGCACAAGTCAGCAGTTTTGCATTAATTTACAACAACTCAAGAGAAGTAAATATGTTTACAAAGAGATCATGCAGCCAGACCATACTGAACCTGATGTGTAAAAGCATTTCATGTCATAGAACAGCAGGTTAGCATCCACAGAGAAGCGGCAGCGAGTGTTCTTGATACTATCCTCAGACTCTGATTTAGGTACCTTCTCATTGGTCCCTTTGCCCTCCTCCTCTTTTCTTTTCCTTTGCCTGTTGCGTCTCTCTTTGGCACTTTTGGAGCTCAGTTTGGAAGTATCAGAGGAACTCTCAGTGGCACCTTGTCTGTCACTGAGCTCTCCGCTCTCAGCAGCTGCTGCTGCTGCCTGGAAAAACAAAGACAAGAAGGACAAGAAGAGGAACAGTCTTATTCTTGGACATATATTGTACATATTTCACAATGTACAATATATGAGAGATTATTGATGAGCTCTGGGATAGCACAGAAAGCTCTACCTCAGAGATGTTGCAGTTATTTATTTTTCAAAATAATCCCCAAATAATAATCTAGCTAAAGCCTTTGTTTTAATATGAGGACTGTTACATCCGTGTCTGTATTGTGCAAATGAATTGTTTATATATGTCTATGTGTCTCAGCTGCAGGGTCTTCCACTCCTCCCTCCATTGGCTGTACCTGGGGATCCCGTGAGACTGTCTGAGGGTATTTAAGGACTGAGAATCTGCTCATCAGGGCCTCTGGCCACATTGCTGTCACCTTGCTTTTGGTGTTGCCCTTTTGTCTGAGCTGTTTGTGATGGTGATTTATAATAGCTCTTGTAACGAATTGTGCCTTGCAGTTTTTAAGTAATCTTGGGTTAATTGGTCTTTTGAGTTGTTTTCAATTGTGTTAAGGTTTTGTAGACTTTTGCTGTTTTGGGGTATTATTGTAGGGGAGAGCTGCCCTTTTTGTTTGTTCTGGTTTTCTCCAGTTCTTTGCATAGCTAAGCAGAAAAAGGCTAGAATTGTACTTTTATTTTTGGGTAGTCTAGCAGTCTGTCTTTTCTTTCCTAGTTAGGGCCTTTTGTGTTGGCCTCAGCTCTGTCTGAAGCTGTATTTGAATTTCCCACTCTGACAAATAGTAAATGAGAGAATTCATTCAATACTCAGACTCCCCCTCATTACTCTGCTTTATCCTTTTTCTTTTCTTACCTACCCTAGAGCATTTTGGGGATGTAACATAATAAAGGTGAAAGTCTGAGGGGAGCAGATCAAGTGAGTTAGGTGGGTGCTGAACTAATGTATAGCCAAAGAAGAAGAGCCAACAAGTACATAATCATAATCACTGCATGTTGGCCTACTTTTTCCAATTTTTTTTTTTTTGTTTTTTTACAACTCACAGAACCTTCAACTCTGGAACTTGTAAGTTATTATCATGTAACACAAATGAATGGATCTGATGGGCAAAAAAACACAAAAGGAACTGACACTGTAAATACAGTGTCACAGAGGCTATTTAGCACTTGCCATCATCAGTAATTTGATTTGGTGATATATATATATATATATAAAATACACTACTGATTTATTGTTTACAATCCAAAATATTACAATTTTTAGTTGCTTACATTTTTACTGAAGGGAAACACTCTACTGTGCCCACTTTTACAATTGATAATTTGTACTCGTGTTGATACAGTTTGCAGTATTGTCTACTTCTGCAATCACCAATACAACATTGTTCAGTGCTATATTGTTCATATTGTTTTGAATATTGTCAAAAAATACCTTAAGATGTCAAGATGTTATTCTAAAACTATATCAGTCATCCCTACTTGGGATACTGAAGTTGAAAATCAGAGAAATTTATCCAGTACCTGAGCATCTTCTTGTTGCCGTCTTAACTGCTCTGTCATGGCCTGAAACTCCTCTTCCTTTTCCTTATCCTCCCTAATGGTGGCCTGGCTCTGCTCATCATAAGCCATCGCTACCACAGCCAAGATAAGGTTGACAAGGTAGAAGGAGCCAAGGAATATCACCAGCACAAAAAAGATCATGTAGGGCTTTCCAGATGCCCGCAATGTCTGTAAAGAATACAAATGATATTCTGCTATCAAAAAGACAATGAAGGTCATGAGTAATCATCAATGTTTGATTTCCACAATGTTATTCTTGTCTTCTTGCCTTACCATAAAGCAAACCATGTGCAATTCAAAAGCTTTACAGTCAAAATGCATGATTCCCATATTATCCAAACAAGTCACATGGCCCAAGAATGACTATCATGGGGTAAATGCTGGATTATTGCCCTTTGTTGACTCAAAACTGGAGAACCTACTTGGATGAGTGGCAAAATACAGTATATTCAAGTCTAAAAAAGCTATTTGCCATGAATTAGTACTGCTAGATATATAAATAAAGGATATGATTATGATTATGAATGCTGTTGTTATCTCCACAAAAGAGCAAAAATGTCCTTTCCCACATGGTTAAAAAAACAATCAAAAAAAAAAAAAAAAAAAAAAAAAAAAANTATATATATATAGCCACAAGCAGCAATAAGCGGGGTCCAAGCACATGCAATGACTCCATGAATGATTCAATTTTTGCAGAAATTGTGTATGCAGACACTCACCAAATTTGGTGACAACACACCTAATCATTCATGAGATAGTGCAGTTTTCGTTGAATAAGCCATGCTCAAATTTGGCAGCCAACTGTAGCAAAATGGTACAGAATATCAAAACTTAAGTAATTTTTTTCCAGCTTTGTTCAGACGTATATGCAGAGTTTTGTGTCAATTGAGTCAAAATTGTAGGAGAAGTAGCAAAATAACTGCTTTGGACAAAATTCAAAATGGCGGAAAATCTAGTAAGGTGAGAAGAGGTTGGACTACACCTCCTTCTTCTTTCCCTTTCGGCTTTCCCTTCAGGGGTCACCACAGCGAATCATCTGCCTCCATCTAA
>VXCM01009888.1:4279-18107 GCA_014773175.1 Lucifuga dentata | reverse complement strand
TGGGAAATGATTGTCAGTAACGTAACATGTATGAACACTGAATATATTAGGCTCAAACATGTAAAATAGCCGGTATGGTCCTTTAAACCTGGAACGGGTATTTTTCCAGATTTCACTAAGTTATCGGATAATTTAGTAATCCAAGCCACTGATCTGTTTTTCGTTGTTGCTGTCTTTAGCCTTAGCAGCCTTGGCACGTACTTCATATTCTGTATAGATTATGCAACAGCCTGTACATATATTGGATATTTTACCTTGATTTTTTTTTTTTTTNGTTTTTTTTTTTTTTTCATCATCAGTTCTGTGGATTTTACTCAATGTATTGTAGCACATGGCACTTTTTTTATGACAATGTATGTACTTGAGGTTTGCATGTAGAATAGATGTAACCTTGATGCCTACACCAAATTTCTCCTTGGAGACTAATAAAGTTGACCTTTGACCTTCCAGACTGCCGTTGGCTTCAGTTCATTCCAGTTTGTCATAAAAAAGAACTTGTAAAGACTTGAAACATGTCTGATATAAATAACAAGACATCTACTAAATATTTCGTCAAAGTTGCTTAATTTGTCTGATCCAACACAGAGCTGCATGGAAGAAAATGTACGTCTCCGCCAGGAAATATAGTCCCAGGAGAAAATGGCTTTAACTGAGAAATTAAAACGATCATGCTGTCTACATTCTGATGTTCATGTTAGCAGGTGAAACATTAAATTTTAAGGTGTGTGTATCGCCTGAATATTTGATTTTGAAAGATTAAGAGATTTGAGAAAATAACACAAAAACTAAAATATGGTTTTATATTTTGGATGACGTTGTCAGTAACGTAACGTGTACTATAGACGTCTTGTTCTATTGATCTCAGACATGTTTCAAATCTGTACAAGTTTATTTCTATGTCGGAATGGAATGAACAGAAAGCAATGGCAGTCTGGAAGGTAGGAAAAATAATTCTAATATTTACTGCTCCAGTAACATGTTTTGGAAAATGGTTGGCAGTAACGTAACATGTATGCAGGTAGTATTTATTTGGCTCAAATATGCAAAAATCAACGGCATGATCCTTTAATAAGTTTTTGTTTATCGGAGGCAGGTAAAAGAAAGAAAGAAAGAAAGAAAGTTCTCATAATAACCACAGTTTTGCATATCTAATGGCTCCGTGTTCCCAAAATATGTTCAGGAATATTCTGTCCATATACTTCTTGTTGTTGTTGTGGGAGCAGCAGCGTCTGAGTGATGTCGGCCTGTAGGAGAGCTGATTTGTTGAGGGCTGAACATCTTCCAGAGCAGAGAGAACGTTAAATCCACAGTAAATCTCCCTCTCTGCCAGCACCTGCCTCTGATGGAGTAAATACGAGAAAGTAAATGAATGGCGGCGGAGAGAGAAACTGTGAAGGTGTTTTGTTGAATCAGAGAGAGGAGAGACTGCAGCCAGAACGATCCAGAACAATCACGGCCAAATGTAAATCATATGCAGAAGTAAACATATGAGGAAGACAGCAGAAGGACGAGAGAGGAGGAGGAGGACTCGCTGAAATTTTTAATTCTCTGCTTAATGATTTTTTTGACGAGTGGTGCTGTTGAGTGGTGCTGTATTATTTTATTTTTTTCCCTTCCCTAGCACACGCGAAAGGAAGCACATCCATGCATTTCTCCTGACTGCAGAGGGTGCTAATGCTAATGCTAATGTGTCATGTGATGTAGATGTCAACAGAATGAGCACAACAGTAATTAATCTGCATTCTGTTATGAATTTACCGGAGTTTAACGTTTACGTCAAAGAATGAACACGTCTACTAGTTTATGCAACAATTCCACAAAGTGACTGTTGGTGGCAGTGTTACATCATTAAAGGCAATAAAAGGAAGAGGAGAAGAAGAACTTTAGTCAATGCAAACATGGAATATTAGAACTCGACCCACACTCCTTACCAGTTGGTGGCAGTAATGCACCATTTCGTTGTTTGGTAAAACAGAAGCAGAAGAAGAAGAAGCAGAAGAAGAAGAAGAAGACATGGATGACTGATTCAAGATTAAAGAAAACCTTTATTACCTCCGGAGCAGGACACCTTCATCCAACAGGAAGGAGACCACGGAGCAGACCCAGAATACACCAGAACATTTCAACATATTCCATCTGGGATCCTGGGAACATCTCGGAATCCCTAACCAAAAGGAAATTAGGAAATCCACTTCCTGTTACAAAACTGTCATTTTTATTAAATGCACGCATGGAAATGGTGAAAACGTGTAAATTGTTGTGTATTTTATTAGCAGAGATAATAGAGAAACTACTTCAGAGATTCTTCAAAAGTTTTTGTGCATCACGTTTAATGGTTTGAAGATGCAAATACCGATTAACCAATAAAAAAAACTGGTAACTTAAAAATGACTTTCCATCTGTTTTCGACATTAAATTTAAACATTCCTGCACTGATGTTTCCAAAAATAAAGTGATAACTTGGAAAAAATATCTTCAATTTCTTTTTTTAATCTCATTTACCATCCAGAACATGATCTGATTAGCTGATTATTTTCAGCAGGAAATAGCAAAAACGAGGAGTTTCTGCTTTAATGGTGATATTTATAACTCACTATTGATTTGTATTGGTCTGACCGGTTGCTGTGGCAACAGGGCGATGCCACAGAAATAAAGTGTTCCCAGTAACACTCAAACCAGTGGGAACCGCCTCCACATGTTCAATAAATACATCTATCGTCTATGAGAATATGTTTTCAACCTCCAGGTTTGTTTCCAGATTTCAAATCATTTGAAAGTTTATGTGTTCCTGCACTGATTAGAATATTCTATAATCTTTTATTTCATTTTATTCCATGATTGTGTCGGCTTAATTCTGTTAGAAACATTTATTTTTCATTCTCTAAATTATTTGTGTCATGTTTTTTTGTGTTTATATGTATATGTGTGCATTTTACATACATTTAAGGTACATATTTTTGTGTAAAGAACTCTGCAGACAAACCGTCGTGGCGAAGAGAGACTCGACTTAGCGATCGATCTACGGTTCAACTCTTACCTGTGGTCGTGATTGAACATCATGCATACAAATGGCCAAACTGAGTTTCCTCTGCAGGGTGTCAGCTCCTGAAGATTTTGGCTCAGAATCGAAACGCCGCTACTTTGCGACGAAAGGAGCCAGCTGAGGTGTTCAGGCAGGTAATCAGGAAGCTCCTGGACTCCTCCGTGGGGCGGTATTCCAGGCATCGAACTAGGAGATCACGGAGCAGATCCAGAATACGCTGCCTGGGTAAGTGATGGAAAATGGATGGATGGATGGATGGATGGATGGATGGATGGGACGTATTTTGAGACCTTTGCCTTTAATTTTACACACAGACACATTAAGTCAATTCTAGTCTCATTGACTGTGTTTCCATCCAACTTATTCACATTTTTAATGTGCATTTCTGGTTATTCGATTAAAGGAAATGCGAATTGATGCGCGTTTCCATCAAATACGTTATGAATTATCTCAGAGGAGATTTAATGCTACATAAACTAATGTCCACAGCAAAACACAGCATGCAGAGTTTAAATGAAACCCTTGGTGTGGAAGAATACTTATTACAGCTCATAAGCAGTTATACACGCCTTATTAATGCAGCCAGCAAGCTAGCGATGCTAACGACAGCGCTAACGTTGGCACTCTATAAACTCGTTAAGTGTACCGAGTACCGTGTTGTGGTGAAACTTTCAGTGTGGGTAAAAGAATCGTTTACGCGGCGTGTCAAGTTATTTGTGAAAAAATTATGTTTTTCAGATATAACAAATAATGGATCCATCATTCTGCAGGCGCTTGCTTACGACTACCTGTTCTTCTGAGGTGTGTGTGTGTGTGTGTGTGTGTGTGTGTGTGTGTGTGTGTGTGCGCGCGCGCTCACCCGGCAGCACATGTTGCGTCCTCATCTTAATGCAAATAAACAGTTTCCACTTTATTCACATTTCGTCTTATGCGCATAATCAGTTGATCCACCTCTGCTAAGCGCATAAATTTTTAATGTGCATTTTGGAGTTAATGCGAATTAACGGTGTTTCCATCCAGGCTTTCTAATACGCATATTCATTATTCGCATAAAACGCACCTATTTGCTGCAGCACCGAGTGAAAACAAACAGTATTTATTGGGCTTAAACATGCAAAACATCACCGGATGGTCCTTTAAAGTGTTTCTATGATGCAACACTTTAGTGTTTAACTTCCCTGTGAATGTAAATCAAAGACTCCATTGGGGCTTTTCTGACAGCAGGTACATAAGGTTTGATTTCTTCAGCAGTCACTTCACATTCTCAGAAGGAATGAAAGCTGCAGTCGGCGGATCGGGAGGCGAGCATTAAGAGCATTAAGAGCATTAAGAGCATAAAGAGCTGGTGAGTAATCGCCAGCGGCAGAGATTTCCACATCACGTTTCCGTGTACCAGCAGGGAGACGCTCGCTTCCACGGGGTGCTGCACTGCCNTTCCACATCACGTTTCCGTGTACCAGCAGGGAGACGCTCGCTTCCACGGGGTGCTGCACTGCCTCCACAAAATGCCTCCGCCGTAGCTGTCAGGATAAACGTCACCCGACTGCTGAAAAACCTCTTTTTAATCTGATCTTATGGTCACGCTCCTTTTCCTTTTTGGTTTGGCTGCTGGGAGACAGTAAGAGAGAAACAAGGAGAGAGAAGAAGATAAGAACACTCAACTCCAGCCAGATGAAACCATCAAAATAAAGCTTCACGTTTACTCATTTGCACTGTATTGGAGACTAGAACTTCATTTTCATACAGCATAAAAGAAACGAAAGCCTCAATATGTCTTCATTTACTGTTGCCGTGTTCCACTTGGACTTGGAACTCAAAATTTCTGAACTCAGACAGAAAAAAAAAAAAAAANACCCTCCTCAACTTGGTATTCTACTTGGAAAGTCAGGTCAGATTCCTCAATCCTGCAGTATTGACGTGATTTCAATATGGCAGCTCACGCTGTAACGTAGCCCCTAGTATGAAAAAAAGGATATCATAGCCACAAATCATGAATTCGTTCCTAAGCTTTATTATAAGTGCACGCATACATGCATCTAAACACTTAAATTTCTGTTAGTATTTGGTATTGTTGGATTCAGCACATCCAAGACTATAAGCACAGCTATTATGGACAATTTTTATTTGAACATTTTAGAGTAATTAACGTCCAAAATCCCTTGCTCAGGCATGCTGATGACCAAAAATTCTCTCTTTTTTTTATGTGCTCTTAAAATTGAGATTTCCTTGTTTGCAATACATTTTTTTTAAAAAAATCATGAAATGAGGGAGCAGATTTGTCAAGGGTGGCCACAATTGAACTAAAATTAAGGAACGAATAATAAAACATGGTGTGGGAATGAATTCCTATTACATGGACATCTTTTTTTCCACCATATGTCATATAAGGGTCTTCATAATATATAACTGAATGTTTAGAATAATTTTCTTTAAATCAGTCAGCATACAGACGTAGCAATGGGTTAAACACGTAATACTGACAACGCAGGAGCTCAGCTTCTAATACAATCCAAATCATATTATATAAAGAAACAGCAGGCAGTAATAAATCAGATATTTACCACATAACAAATCATGACAATTCTGACCTGGCTCAAAGACAGTTAGCTAGGTTAGCTTCATGAATTTACTCAGAATAGAACAGGAAAACTTGACTTAGCATTAGCAGCAGCAGCTAGCTAAGTAGCTAACATTGCAGCTTACCGTCAAGTTCCATGTTGATTCTTAGAAGCCGAAATGTCACATTTTTAGACAAAGACCATTTTTCAGCATTATGTAGCTGAAAAGAAAACAGCGTTTGAATGTTTTCTTCATAAATATACTCAAAGTATCCTGCAGTAACTACTCAATAAAGTACAATTTTGTAAAAAAGCTACGTAAACAAATGTAACAGAGTAAATGTAACGTGTTACTACATACCTCTGGTCACAGGTGCAATGAATGCAGCATAGATGCAAACAACGGGAATAGCATAAAGCTGAAGGGCAGCCGGGACAATTTTCTTTGTTCTTTTATGTAACTTCTATTCTCGTCTCATCCACTCTACCGTCCATTGTGGATCCATAATTGGATTTGATGGGAGAAATAAACTCAAGTGATTGAAAGTCTGCAGCTTTTCACATGTTACAGCAAATGGACATTTTCCCTACAAAGAGCTGTTCCTGCTGGTTTATTTACGAAAATTTCAGCCCAGCAAATGATAATTTACATGCAGGAAAAATGCTTTTAGCCTCTGCAGAAGCTCTGAGGAGAATCTCTGCAGTAACATTTCTAGATGATGGTGTTTGGCTTCTGCCTTGTTTAACTATTCATCTAAAACACTGATAGATTATTAGTTGTAGCTAATGAATGAAACAGTGCAATATGAAATCTGAAATGTTTCATAAACGTACAGTTACACAGCACAGAACTTAAAGGAGCATACCGGCGATTGTGCATGGTTGAGTCCAATACAAACCACATACACGTTCCTTTACTAACAACATTTCCCAAAATATACGAGTTTAGTGGTAAATTTCAGATTGTTTTTCCTACCTTCCAGACTGTTCAGTTCATTCAGTTTGCTATTAAAATCAACTTATGGAGACTTCAAACTCACTCCAATAAATAATCCATCAAAGCAAACAAGACATTTATTAAGTTTTTTTTTGTCTAATTTAACTGATCCAACACAGAGCTGCACAGAAGACAATGTATGCCTCCGCCAGGAAATATAGTCCCAGGAGAAGATGGATTTTACCGAGAAATTAAAATGGCCATGTCTTCTGCAATCATGTGTAAGTGTTAGAAGGTGAAACATTGAATTTTAAGGTGTGTATCAGCTTAACATTTGATTTTAAAAGATTAATGGATTTTTAAAAAACTAACAGGAAAACTGAAATATGGTTTTATGTTTTGGAAATTGGTTGTTGCTGACGTAAAATGTATGTGGGTTGTATTTATTGGGATCAAACATGCGCAACCGCTGGTATGGTCCTTTATAAGATGACGTCAGTTTAAACTGCAGTACTTGAGTCAAAAAATTCCCTGAAAACTTCAATCCTTCCATCCATGTTTTTTTTTTTCCTCTGATTGATTGTCTGATAACAACAGTGTCTTTTAATTAGACGTAGCTTCTGGCGATGCAGCTTCCTCATCAGCGTTCACCTCCATGCACCGCCGGCCACTCTGGCTCCCACTGCTGACTCCTTCACTGTACGTTATGATACATAATGCATGGACTCCAATGACTCCCTGCTCTCTCCTCATTTTCCTGTTCCGTTGATCCCATCTTATGGTCCGATGAGAATAATGGAGTGAAGGATGGAATATTAACAAGATAAAACTGTTTTCCCTGTTAAACTGACCTAATGCCCTGCAGGAGCTACAACATTTCAGCATATGTATACTGTAGATGCTGTATGAGTGGGCGGGGCCTTTATTTACATCAACTGCAGAGAGAACCTGGCCAATATTAGAGACAGGCTATTATTTCTAATTTTGCTTGTTTTAAGAATTTCTAGAATTCCCCAAATTAACAGATTTTTAAGTTATTTCCAGATTAAAGCACTTTTTTAGAAACAGTAAATTCACAGTTTGGCAGTAAAGTCAAGATGTTCACATACCAAAATTTGTGTATTTTTTTTTTTTTTTTNTTTTTTTTTTTTTTTTTAATACAAGTCCAGCTTGTTGGGTGGTAAATAAAATAAAAGTTTGTGAAAATAAAACTTCAATAAAGAGTCCAGAGGATTAAACTATTTCATACAAATATATATATATTTTTTTTTTTCAATCTGTTTTCCACCAGGAATTCTGCAAATTTGCATTAAACTTTTGGCATTTCTCACCAGGTGAACGAATAAATAATGAACATTTGCAAACGTTGATGATGAAAACATTAAATGCAAATTTGGTGCATCTGAAGTAGAACTTTACATGATGTAAGATGAGTTTGACTGGCTATTTTTTTATACAGGACATATAGGTGGTGAGTTTTTATATCCAGATAAATCTGACATTTGATTCCATGTTTGCAGATTGAAGATGAGTGGACGTGATGAAGAAGCTGCTCCCACTCCTCAACATCTAAACCTTCCTCCCACAAAGAGTCTTAGCTTTCATTGTAACAAGCGCCTGGCAGGATCTAATGTCAATAGGCCATGTGATTGACAGGAACAGACTTTATAGTTGCCTAGCAACTGAAAAATGACGCTGCCAGAGCATGTGAATTATTCAAAATAAAAGGAGAGATGGTCTTTTATTTTGAAGTTTACACAGGAAGTCCAAACAGATCAGTACTTCTAGGTAGAATTGACACATGCATGTTTTGTTTGACTGATGCAGCCAGCCAATCAGAACAGAGCAGGCTTTTCTTAACATACTTAAAGGGCCATACTGGCGATTATGCATGTTTGAGCCCAATATATACACCTTGCATACATGTTACATTAGTGACAACCAATTTCCAAAACATAAAACTGCGTTTTAATTTTCCTGTCATTTTTTCAAATCCCCTAATCTTTCAAAATCAAATGTTCAGGTGATAAACTAATATCACCTAAAATTCAATGTTTCACCTGCTGACATTTATGCACGATTGTAAAGGGACGTTCATTTTAATTTCTCGCTAAAAGCCATCTTCTCCTACTTACTTTGGCAAAAAACAACCCCAGAAAGCTAATAGACATGGTGTTTGCTGTGATGGATTACGTCTCTCAAGCATGTTTTAAGTCTCTGCAACTGGAAGGCAGGAAAAACAGTCTGAAATTTACCTCTTATTTATTTTGGGAAATGGTTGTTCTCTGTCACACTCTCATTTTTTCTCTGTGGAGAGAATTGAAAGTGAAACTGTGCCCCGTTATCCCCGTTTTTTCATCGAGTGGAGATCACAAGAACACACAGAATTCCTGTTCATAATAACCCCTCTCCTCTCCTAAGTTGTGTTTCATTCTCCAAACATTTTACCTAAAATTCCAGGTTATCTCATGCTGGGAAGAAAGAAGTTTTCCCATTAGTTCCAGACATCAGATATGATTTACAACACCACAGGATCTCTGCTCTCACTTATTCTGTTTTATCAGATATTTTAGAATAAAAAGCAAATATTTGGTCGGTTACAATTTCCTCAATCTTTGCTTCTCTGTCTCTTTCTCCTTCCTCCCACATTCTCTCTTGTTGTTTGTGGCCTTTGCAGAGATTCCTGTATGTAGCATCTCATCACTTCAGATTCTAAAATCCATTACCAGCCTTTATTTCTCTCTCTCTCTCTCTCCCTCCCTCCCTCCCAGCCTTCACTTGGCTCCTCTCTTAAATAAAACCCATCAATCTACTGCAGCAACAAATCCTCCACAGTCTGCAGAGACGCTCAGCATCACGCTCTGCTGCCGCTCGGCTCAGGAAGTTTCTCTGACACGTGACAGACAGTGAGAGGAATTCATAAAAACATGACAATAACTGCACGATGTCACACTAAATAAGCAACATCATAACTGAAGCTTATTCATAAAGATTCCCTGATGTTAACTGACACGTTTTTAAGAAAATGCAGATTGAAAATGACATTATATCGGAAATCCCTTATAGGTGGGAGACGCTTTATATGGGAGCCTGGTCTTCTGTGAATATAAGTGTAAATTCTAAATATTTATTCAGAATTCTGAATGCAGCCAGTAAGAAAGCAATCACTAGAAAGTGGTTAAAGCCAGAAATTCCCTTGATTGGATTGATGTAATTTATGAGGTTTACGTTATGGAAGGAATAACTTTATCCAGAAGGTTACAGCAAGACAAATTTGAGAAGATTTAGGAAAAATGGATCAGGTACATTACACCTGTTCTACCATCATTTGTATGAGCTTGTTTTTTTTTTTTTTNTTTTTTTTTTTTTTTCTCTTTTATTCTCTCCAAACATGGATTTATACTAAAGGTGCATCCCAGGTATATGTGTTCAGTTTATTGTTATTATTAATTATTATTATTATTGTTATTTTGTTGTTGTTGTTTCTTGTGTTTTTTTTTCTTAATTTTCTTGTAATATATGTTTGAAACCAATAAAAAAATAAAATTAAAAAAAGAAAGAAAATGACGTTAAATCCACAAAGGAAAACTAAATTCTCTGCTTTAGAGCTCCACATTTTAAGAGATTGACACTAATATAACAGATCCACACACCGAGCACAAAGGAAGTGTGTGGGACGTCAGATTAAAGCTCATATTTAAGTATAAACGGACTGATCAACTCAAATTCATTGATCACTAAAACATGAGTTCATGTTTTGGCTGGCAGTATGTATGTATGTATGCATGTATGTATGTATGTATGTATGTATGTATGTATGCAGGTCATACTTTTTGGGGCAAAACATTCAAAGAAAAAAAATCACTGGTATGGTCCTTTAAACTCCATCTCCTGTTATCTCTTCCCCTCCTGTTTCTGCTGAGTCAGGAGTTTGAGATGTTGCCTCAGAGATTCTTGCTCCTTCTGTTCCAGCATCAGGCTGAGTAAACAGCAGTCTGGGAGTGATTAATTAGCCTGGCACAGAGACAGACAGAGAGAACGAGGGAAGACGCAAAAGATGGAGAGATGAGCGTGCCGGGGTACAAAGAAAGCTAAGTGTGTGACTGAAAAGATAAGATTTCCTTCAGCTCCATCCTCATCCTCTCAAAACACACCTGCTCGTCTTTTTAAAGACGAGAGTCAGAAGAAAAAAGTTATCAAGAGTTTTTAATTTAGCTTTTAATTAAATCTTCAAAGCCAAGTGGTTGAATTAAAACATTACATTTACATTGACGGGGAGTTTAAATCTTTAGGCCACTAGAGGGCAGAAAAATCAAATGACAGATGACTGACAGCTGAATGTTATTAGCTTGTTGTGGCTAATACGCACAGCTGGGCATCGTTACTCAAAAAACTAACTTTGTTATCGGCTGGCGTTATCTGGCATTATCGACCGTTTCTCGGTCACAAAAATACTCCGTTATTCTGCTACTTTTATTAAATAAAGTCAAAAAACATATGTTTTGTTATACAAAGGGAAGAAAGAAATTTAAAAAAATGCTTAAAAAGGTTAAAAACGGAGCTTATCAGTGACGAGGTTCACTCTTTGACGTCCTCGGCATTCTGGCAGTTACCCTGTAATTATTAATTAGTAATTAATTACAGGAATATTATTATATTAGTTTTATGCCTGCATTTATATTAAAGCATAAATGTATCCATTGAATTACGTGTGATTTGTACGATCACGCAGTCATTAATTTGAGCACAAAGAAAAGTTAAAGCAGTACCAAATTTAATCTTTCTAACGTTATTTAGAAATGCTCTATGCTGGCATGGAGAGGGTGTGTCTCTGCTGTGAGGACATCTTTCCCACAGAGAAGAGGCGCTGGAAGGGATGGCGTGTTCGACCTGATGTGCAAAGACACGCAGCAGGTCCATGATGGTGGCATCCAGGAGACGTTCTCCAGGAGTCTGTAATTGAAGTACACACTGAATTGAACATAGTACTTATTAAGCACTGGACACTGGTACTTATTTATGTCCAGAAAAAAAGTCAAAAACAATACTTCAGAAAAATAAACCATAATAATCTGGTAGGGATTAATCTTGTGTGTGCGGTGGGACATCACCGTCTTGCTGTTCAGCGTCTTCAGCGCCAATAGCAGCGATACAGATGAAGCCGAGTGGAGCAAAAAGTTGTAGACTAACGGAGCAAAGAGTAGCAGACCAAAAAAGTAAGTTCCATTACTTGGTCCGTTCCAGTAAAAAAAAAAACGAAAAACAAAAAAAACAACTAATGGGTNAAAAAAAAAAAAAAAAAAAAAAAAAAAAACGAAAAACAAAAAAAACAACTAATGGGTCCGTTATTCCGTTTCTTAAAAAAGTAACTTCGTTAGTAACGGAATAACGGAGTAACGGACCGGTGCACACCTCTGCTAATATGTTAGCAAACAATGACCTATTTCTACATCCAGTAGATTCAGAGCAAGATTAGCAACCAATCAGAGACATTTAGTCCAATATTCGCTCTCTTTTTAGCTTTGCTGTGGCTCATAATTCTCTCTACCTTGAGACTTGGTATGGTAAAACACGTCTCGCTGTTTTCTCTCCTTTTAGCTCTGATTTTGTCCAATATTTTCGCCTTAGTGGTGTTTTTTTTTTTTTTTTTTTTTTTTTTTTTTTTTTTTTTTTTTTTTTTTTTTTTTTTNAAAAAAAAAAAAAAAAGAAAAGGTGCTGTACAACTTGTTCTTCCAGAAAATGAGCCAATTTCTACCTGCAGAGTTTTGAGGTGAAAAATGTTCCTGTAAAAGTCTCCAAATGCTTCCTGTCGTGTCTCTGAAAGCCATCAGCTCCAAAAGTCAGAATTCTGAGGTTTTCATGTTGTGAATTCCAATTTGATTGAATTCTAGCTGTGTGGAACTAAAACATTCAGGTGCATAAGAGCATATTAAACAAGCACATATGCAGGAAGATATGAATAAAACGAACATGTGGCTCAGATATGCTTTTATTTTGGTAACCAGGTGGAAAATCTGAAGGAAATGAGCATCTCCAAATCAGGAAGCAGAAATCAGAAAGATGCTGCAGCTGTTGGACATTCAAGTGTAGTCACAGAAAACTGTGGATTGACCCTTTAAAAAAGCTTCACAGTCAGATGTTCACTATTTGAAAATGACTATGAAAATGGATGTAAAGCTGCTCTCCCAGCTGTAGAGGGTGCTCAAGAGGAGGAGGAGGAAAGGAGGACGAGGAAGAGGCCTAATTGAACAGGAAATCTCCATCACCATGGATACCATTCAATTATCATGGCTTTTCTTCCTAAAAAGCTGCACTTGGGAGAGAATGGCAAATTTTGGCTTATAAAAATTTTGGCTTATAAAACTTTTGGTTCATAAAAATTTTGGCTTATAAAAATTTTGGTTCATAACAGTTTGGCTCAAAAATTTTGGCTTATAAAAATTTTGGCTTAAAAATTTTGGCTCATAAAAGTTTTGGCTCATAAAAAGGTTGGCTTATAAAAATTTTGGCTTAAGAATTTTGGTTCATAAAAATTTTGGCTTACAAAATTTTTGGCTTTAAATGATTCAGTCAAAAATAAATCAGTCAAGCATGTAAGAATTTTCTAGAATCATTTTTCATTTTTCCTCCAAATTTTCTAGAATGAAGTTTTTCCTCGAGATTTTTTTGGTAGAATGTTTCCCTTATATTTTTTTTAAAATGTATTTCCACAGTTTTCTAAAATAAATTAGAATGTAAAAAAACACTAATTTATTTCAGAATTTGTAATTATTTTGTAGACATTTAAAAGATTCATTTCAGAAGATGTGCACTTACAGATCTTTTAGTAATTTTATACAAAAAAGTAGAAATTTTTCAGGAAATTGTCACGATTGATTTTCCTTTCACCATGCAAACTTATTAGTTGCAACAAATGCAAAATTTGTTGGTAGAGAAAATTGCAAAAATGACATTCGACTCCTGAGTTTTGCTGTCGTGATTTTTTTTTTTTTNTTTTTTTTTTTTTTTTTTTAATGTTCTGGATGAGTTTCAGACCAATCAGATAAAAGAAAGAGAACATGTAAATAAATGAATGTCAGACTTTGGGAATATTTGGGATATTATGGAATATCTCCTCCTTTGGTTGTGAGGGATTCTGTTTGGTTCAGATCTGCAGCAGAATGCTGGGCTCTGATTGTTGCTGTTATTGTTATGATTATTGTTCAGCAGCAGCTTATCGTCGCTGAGCTGTAATCCTCGTTTAATCACCGTCCTCTAAAAAAACAAAAAACAAAAAAAAAAAAAAAACGG
>VXCM01009887.1:0-24016 GCA_014773175.1 Lucifuga dentata | reverse complement strand
GAAGGTAGGAAAAACATTTTTAATTCACTATTCCAGTAGTATGCTTTGGGAAATGATTGTCAATAATGTTACATGTATGAAAATTGAATATATGAGGCTCAAACATGCAAAATGGATGGTGTGATCCTTGAAAGCACTTTCCGGTGTGCACAGACTTTGTAGACGGAGTTTCTGCCGTGAGGTCTGCACACACACAGTGCAGTTTTGTATTACACACAGAAAATTCATGGGTGATTTCACACAAGACTTGCCTATGTAAATATGTCACATGATAGAAGATATAGATCGTGTGTGTCTCAGGATAAAGATCTCGCTTCCTTTCTGTGTGTGAAAGATTTATTTGTTTTTCCACCATCCCTATCAGTCAACCTTGTTGTAAGGAGGTACACCAGCTGAAAGATATAGAGTAAACAGACTCTGTATCCAGCTATTAAAACACACCTTCCTGTTGTTTTTGATCCATCTCCCCCTCCCCCAATCAAAATTAGCTCATTCATAGTCCCTTCATCATAAAATCTTGTCTTACCAAAGAAGCAGTTATGTGGTGTTGCTGTAACTTTTCCATGTGAGATGGGCAAGCAGCTGCCACATGTAACTGTGATAACCAGGCACGCCAGTCACATACTTCATACGAGCACGCTGGAAAAACTTCCAGTGTTTTGCATACATACATAGGCTTTACTTGGGCGGCCCACCCAGGTAAATGAAGACCCACCCAGGTGTCACGTATCATGGGACGACCCAGCCTTAAAAACAATACAACTGCCACACTGCTGTCACGCACACGTGCACTGTCACGACCCTGGATCAAAGGGAAGGACAAAGAGGGAGACCACGCAGGATTTGAGCAAGAAAATAATAATTTATTTTAAACAATACTCAAACGATAATCAAAATAAAGTATCTGTAATGCTGTCATGTGTGCAGCGTTGGATGAGTATAAGGTGTTGGTAGTGTGAAAAACAAGGAAGAACTCAACCAACCAAACCAAACTCCAAACAGCCGTGGAGGCAGGGACAGAAAAGTTCTCTCACAGAGACATGAGATGGATTTTCTAGGTGGAATCAACTAGCCTGATTACTCCTCCCAACTCTGTACCTGGAGGATACCTGCAAGACAAAACCCATCAGCAGAGGGAGCACTCACAGGACAGGCCTGGCTCCAAGACCTAAGAGGCCTGTCACACACACACACACACTGACATGCACGCACACAGCGCACACACACTTCTGTCTCTATACTTCTTTCGACCACTCACACTTGGAGGTGGAATGAAAGAGACTGTTGTCACGGAAAGGGGTGGGGTTGTTAACAGTCGTTATTGCGGAAAGTGGTCATCCCCTTCAGCTGCAATCAACTACAAAAATGCTAGCTAGCTACAGGCATACTGCTGTACACACTTCAAGTGGTTGGCTGTCTCTGCTAGCACTCCCTGTTAGCATGCCAGCTAACCACTCGAAGCATTTCCTAAAGCTTGTCTATACCAGATTGAAGCTAATTAGCTACAGACACGCTGTCGTATACATTTCAAGTGTTTAGCTAGCATGCTATCTGGGGTAGCTGGTATCAGGGAAGTAGTTATGAGAAGAAAGTTGAACCCAGGCCTCGAAAAAAACAAGTAGGCCCAGCCTGCTGACGCCACTGCACACCTGGCCAATCAACACGAGGTGGGCGTGGCTATTGGACTGTCTGAGTCGGAAAGTTCCTTTACAAGTTACTTTTGGTCGTCAGAACGATGGTTTCCAACAATCCCAGCATTCTGCTGGATGACGCATGTGGCTGCCTGAAGACACTCCCACACTGGCTTCACAATTAAGCTGTAGCGGTTTCCACTTGAAAAGTTTTTATTTCCCTTTACCAGTTTAGTTTCTTCTTTCCCCTAAAATTTTGTCACGTCTCAGCCCACACGGCTTTCTAAACCTCGTATCTCTCTCCCCCTGCAGGTCGTAGTAAGAATCGGGACCAGGACGAGGGCACCAGCTCTGTGGTGGGTTTGTTGCCGGCCGGCGGGGTGATGAGCAGCCAGCCGCAGGGTGCCGCCGAGCTGTCGTGCAGCTGCAAAGCCAGCAGCTCCAGCCTGATCGGGGGCAGCGGGGCGGGCTGGGAGGGCACGGCGCTGCTCCACCACGGCAGTTACATCAAGCTGGGCTGCCTGCAGTTTGTCTTCAGCATCACAGAGTTTGCCAGCAAGCAGCCCAAAGAAGAGGAGACGCCCGTACCCACCAGCTGCTCCAGCGCCGCCGCTGCTGCAACCAGTGTCACTACCAGCACAGCCCCCTCCACCTCCACCACCATCACCACACCACCCAGCACTGCCACAGTCAGCAGCCCCTCCAGCCAGGATGAGGCCGAAACAGAGACTGTCCCTCCCCACCAAGTGCCCGTACTGCACCCCAACTCTATTCTGTAGCCCTGCACAGGAAGTCCCTCCCTAAAGGAGCATACCGGTGATTTTTCACGTTTTAACCCAATAAAGACCACCTGCATACACATTACATTACTGGCAACCAGTTTCCAAAGCATAAAACTGGATTTTAGTTTTCCTGTTATTTGTTTCCAAATCCCCGTGTCTTTCACAATCAAAATGTTCAGGTGATACACGCAGCTTAAAATTCAAGCTGTCACCTGCTAACACTTTTGCACAATTGTAGAAGACACAGTTTTTAGCTTTTTTTTCTCTGTAAAAGTGTCTTCTCTTGGAACTATGTTACTGGCGGAGACATACATCGTCTTCGGTGCAGTTCTGTGTTGTCCTGACTAAATAAAGTTACTTCACCTAATAGTTGTGTTCACTGTGATGGATTATGTATCTCAAGCACGTTTAAAGTCTCTACAAGTTGATTTTAATAGCATAACCAATGCCAGTCTGGAAAGTAGGACAACCAATTCCAAAATGTACTGCTAAAGTAGTATATATTTTGGGAAATGTCAATAACGTAGTGTGTATGCTGGTTGTATATATTTGACTCAAACATGTAATATCGCCCGTATTGTCCTTTAAGTTTTGCACCTTCCAGGTCACAATGAAGGGAAAGCTGCACAGCTGGTTGGTAAACAGGGAAAATGTTTTTTTTTTAATGGTTTGTATCTTTGCATGAACTTGGAAGTATTATTGACAATCTCTTTTGATTTTTTTTTTTTGAATGACTGACAGTAACCTTTCGTTCAGTTAAAACTGTTGGGACTTTGAGCGAACATTATTTACCGGCGCTCTTTTTTTTTTTTTTNCTTTTTTTTTTTTTTGCCAGTATATTAGTTGATGTATGGTGTAACATTATTTTGTCAGTCAGCCCATTTAGCACAAACCTTTTATTTTGTAGTATTGAAGTCCATACATTATAATTTCTTTTGCTGCTTTTGCACCACAGGTAGCTATATATGTATGAAAACATACATGCTTATACACTATATGTACATATTATGTAAATATATATAATTCAGTGCCTCTCAATTGGAGAAACACTGGATTTCATGTAGATTTACCATTTTTTGGTTTTTAACTGTACAGTTCATGGAATTTGTGATACCGTGTAGAGTAACAGAAGTTTTGTGATAAAACACGTTCTTAGTCTGTACTTTCCGCCGTAGTCCATCTGTAAATACAGTATTGTTTTAGCACTCATTTTAACATCTTGTGCTGCTCTGTATATATATAAGCACTCTTTGTCTGTACCTGCTTGTCTGTTCAAACCTGTAAATACAGAAAGATTTTCTAAGAACAAAGTTAATGGATTTGTGTCGTCTCGCTTTTTTTTTTTTTNCCCCCCCCCCCCCCCCCCCCCCCCATAGTTTCACATTCTGATTTTGACTCATGGAGATTTCCGGTTTGAGCTGCATCATGGCCAGGCGCTTGACTTGGAAGTATTATGTTACATTACTGACAACCATTGTCACTTACACACTTTTACACACGATTTTAAAAGGCACGGTCATTTTTAATACCTCAGTTTACGGAAGATGATTAGGCCACTTCAAAAAAAAAAAAAGTTCCAAGATTAAAGTCAGAATTCTGAGATTAAAGTCAGAATTTGNTTTTTTTTTTTTTTTTTTTTTTTTTTTTTTTTTTTTTTTTTTTTTTTTTTTTTTTTTTTTTTTTTGGGGGGGGGGGGACATGGAGACTACATAAATTAATGTCAGACCATCTAGATAAAGTTACATCTTGCACTTAATCCTGTCAGGTTTGTTAAAGTCAAACTTTATAACGTGACTGTTGATAGTGTCCAAATAATGAAGAAAAAAAAAAAAGACTCATCTGATTATTTTCAGATGTAGTAAAGTTAAATTGCTTATTCGTGATGTGCTGAAAAGCGTGTACTGTTTCTTTAAGAGCCTCTGACCTACAAACATTACGAACAAAAAGCACATTGTCACGCCCACGCAGGAAGTGTTTTTTTTTTTTTTTTTTTNTTTTTTTTTTTTTTTTTTTTTAATGCTCAAGTTGCAAGCTCAAAGCATTTGTAGCTCACTTTCCCTTCAAACTGTCGCGTACGGATCTAAAAGCAGAATAATGTCGATCTTCATGCTGGTCGTGGGTGTCGTCGTGGGAGTCGCCTACATTTACCGGCATATTGTGGTGAAAGGACAGCGATGCACAAGCAAAGCCAAGCTCCGTGGGAAAACCGTGATTGTGACAGGTGAGAGGAGACGGGTTCGTTCGGTTTGCAGACTGGTTTGTGTCAAGTTATACTACTAGGAAATAATTGATGCAGTACAACTTTAATGGCACATTTTACCTCTATACAAGTCTAGGTGTTGTGGAAATGTGTCATCCACGCGTGGTAGAAGTGGTAGAAGTATCCTTTAAATAAATGTGAGACGTAAATACATACAACTCTGGCTACTTCTTATCTTAAAGTTTATTACAATGCTTACAAGCAGGAGAAGAGCTTCGCTAAGCTAAATGTCTGTCGGTGACACTAAGTTATAATCATTTTTTATAGTCACATAGTTATCATCCATGTTTCTTGATTAATTAAGGTTAATTAATGATTATGCAGTGCGGGCACGTGCACGGGGGGGCTTGAGCACCTGCCCTTTTGGTTTTCATGTCAAAGGTGCCCTCTTTGGCCAGGTAAAGCGTATATACCTCTATACGAGTCCAGTTTTGTATATAAAAGATTGTTTTAGCGTGTTAGTAACACAGCGGGGCGCCGCGCTTTAATGACTATGAGCTCAACAATGAGGAACTTTCACCAACCCATTCTGTACGGTCCATGATACACACTCAAACACAGTAAAGAAAACACTGATTTAGATATGGGGATCTCTAACATGGTTTCCATCCAGATGTTTAATGCGCATTCCGAATATTCGATTAAAGAAAGCATGGATCAATGCGTTTTTCCATCAGCTACGTTATGCGAATAATCTCGGATGGTGATTTAATTCTACATAAATGTCCACAGCAAACTCACGCACACACACACACACACACACACACACAAGATCATGGAGAGTTTAAATGACACTCTTGGTGTGGGAAGAATACACAGCATAAATGCAGCCAATAGACGCCGGAGAGCGCGTTGCCATGGCGCTCTAGAAACAAGCCAAGTGTGCCGAGCAGCCTCCCGTGTGGTGGGCGAAACTTTCGGTTTGAGCAAAACATCACAGCACATGTCACGTCCTCATTAAAAGCAAATAAACTGTTTCCATCATTTCTCTTAAGTGGATTTCCATCCAGATGGTTCGCATATTTAAAGGACCATACCGTCCATTTTGCATGTTTGAGCCTAATATATTCAATTTTCATATACGTAAATGACAATTATTTCCCAAAGCATACTACTGGAACAGTGAATTAAAAATGTTTTTCCTACCTTCCAGACCTCCATTTGTTTCAGTTCATTCTGGTACACTATTAAAATCAACTTGTTGATTGTTGATATTTGAAATGTTCTTGGGATAGGTAATCCATCATCGCCAACAAGATGTGTATTCAGGTTCTTTCAAAGTTTTGTAATTTTAGCATTTAAGTACAATAAAAAGTGTGGAGTGAATGTATGCCTCCACCAGGGAATATANGAAAGATTAAGAGATTTAGCAAAATATCAGGAAAGCTGAAATACAGTTTTATCCTTTGAGAAATGATTGTCAGTAATGTAACATGTATGAAAATTGAATATATTAGGCTCAAACATGCAAAATGGATGATATGGTCCTTTAATGCGCATTTCCAAATTTGATTCAGTATGAAATGGATATAGCAGTTCGTGTTTGGTGCTATTAGTTAATTTCTGTATGAAAGGATTTTCTCAAGCCTCTTCTCTGAAACATATCTGTTATTTATAAAAACCCAACAGGCAGAATGGAACATCTAATTGGTTCCTGTACAGAAATCCACCAATCAACGCTTATGAGTCTATTACTTGACATTAGCAGGTTTCTGACTGTGTGCTTAGAGTTATAGATAGATAGATAGATAGATAGATAGATATGAAAAAGATCCTTCCTCCCTGTGGCCATCAAACTGTATAACTCCTCCCCCTTCTACAGGAAGTAGTCTATTGCACTCTGCATAGTCTGTCATACATACTGTACATATGGCATTGTACATTGTACTCAGACGTGTAACTTATCTTTTCTTATCTCATCTTTGTGGATGTGTATATTTGTATATATTGCATACAGTATACAGTATAGTTTTAGTACAGTAAATAATTTTTTGGAACTTTACTTTGTATTTTTGCATTTGCAGTACTTTATTGCTTTTATTGCACCTTATGGAATTTGTACTACTGAGCGGCCTTGGCAGAATAATTTCCCTCGGGATAAATAAAGGTTTATCTTATCTTAAATGGGAATTACTCAGAAACCATAAAATATTTTTAAAAAATAAGGCCAGAAATCAATAAGAATAAGATAGATAAGTCCCCCTTTTTTTTTTCAGTATTTAAGGGTATTTTTCTTTTTTTTTAATATATGAAGGAGGCATAGTCAAGCTAAAATGGGGAGGTTAAGTTGCTGTTTGGGTGAGTGAATTTTTTTAATTTTTTTTTTAAATACAGCATTTCATTGCACACACTGAAGCACCTGAGCCTCCAAAATGCATCCAGTCTGTTCAGGTAGACCAGGTCAGGTAAACCCTCCACCTCCTCTCTGACAATGAAAATCAGGTCTTTCTGGTACGGTGGACCTGAGTCAAACAGCTGAAAGGGTTTGGTTGGAGTTTTGGTTGGTTCAGTCACTCAACGTGCACAAATCCTTGAATCGGAGGAAAAAACACCCAAAGAAGAAAAGAAATGAGCTCCTATGTTGGTTTTGATTGAACTAAACACCTCCATGGAAACACTGTTTGATATATATGATTTAACTGCTCTTGCTTTCTTTGGGCGTATTGATGTGTAATATCCAACACACACACACACACACACACCACAGTTAAGGGACAAACTGCCACCACACTGCACCTTTATTTAATCTTATTTACACAATATTTGGCACATTGGGAAACAGTGGAGAAGGCAAACACTGGCCACACACAGGTTGGGGTGTGTGTGAGAGAACTTCAGCCAATAAACCTTTCGCACATTTTTGTCATATCATGAATAAGCATAGGCGTAACTCATGACATTACAGTTTTTTTTTCCATTGCTAACAAGCATTGGTCCAAACTGAAGTCACATTGTCAAAACTCTTCACACAGCAGCAAACAGAAGTCTATGAAGACCAAACTGTGATTTATTTTTCATGTTTTCACACAAAATGCATCAACGACCACATTTTCCAAAACACATGAACTCTTTTCTCATTCATACTCCTCCAGCTGCAGAACACCTGATATCTGCAGCACATTTTTACATGCTAACACACTGCTTTCTAAACTGTTAAAAACACATTCAGAACAGAATGACGGCAAATTTCCTGCATTTCTGCAGTAACCAAATTGAAATATATAGAAACTCTTAGCAGATTATTTACAATAAAATTAGATAATAATCATCATAATCATAATAATTCCAAACAGGTGCCCCAGGTTTCCTGTTTTTAGTGTTGTTACATACTTACTTGTTACATAATTTACTTTAGTACAGTCAAAGTGAAAAGGTGTCATTCTTACTCTATAATGAAATACTGAATTTTTGTGAAAATTCATTCAAACTTTAAAGATAAAAGTTCATCATTTATGTAACACACCTTGTTGATGTTTTTTAGGTTAGCGTGTTGTACTTTCTGAGTGAGAATTGTTGCCAGTGTTAAGGTGCAACGAGCTTATTCTGAGACACGTATGAAGTGTTAAGGTGGAATGAGCTTATTCTGAGACATGTATGAAGTGTGAAGGTGGAATGAGCTCATTCTGAGACATGTATGAAGTGTTAAGGTGGAATGAGCTCATTCTGAGACATGTATGAAGTGTTAAGGTGGAATGAGCTCATTCTGAGACATGTATGAAGTGTTAAGGTGGTCTGAGTGAGTTTTGGAGGTCAGATGAACTGTTTCGCCAAGATGCATGTTGGTGCTGCAGCCTGTATGAAGAGTTTTGAAAAAGTGGCTTTAGTATTGACCCATGCTTGTTAGCAATCGGAAAAAAAAAAACTGTAACAAGCATTAGTTAATGTTCCACTCAGGTGAGTCAGGATCACCATCACAATAGAATGTAGCCATTAGTTAAACCTGCACTTTAACATGCTATGACATGTCATAGGTGTTATGACAAGATTCATGAATGACTTGACAAAGTTCAGGAAAGAAAAAAAAAATCACCTAGGGAAAATCTTGCTGAATGTTTGAATGTTATGTAAATGCAACTTGGCAGTCACATAAAATAAAAAATAAACGAAGATGAAAATTCAAAGTCTGTTTCCATTCAATTTCCATATGTGCACATATAGCAGGATTCTGAAAATGATTTGTCAGTGGAGTTTTGATTCCTTTAATTTCTGTTAAACCAGCCTGTCCTCCTTTGCTGCATTGTATTGCTACTTTATTTTATTTGCTGTCTTTTTAAAACATTTGGTAATTTGTGTACTTATAGCCTGGAATCCAACATGCCAGCTTTATCAAGTACTTATGGAAATTTTAATTTTTTTGCACACATCAAAAATGAGACAATAAGCAATTTCTATGTCTGTTCAAAGCTGAAATGCTGGGTATAATTTTTCAAAATTAACATACTCTTGTAGCCTGTAAGTGTTTGCAATAACTGTCTTTTTTGGGGGGGACTTTTTCTTGATTTTGACAGAGTACCTCTGGCTGATTCAAGATGGTTAAAGTTCAGAAAAATGCTCAAGAGATTTCTAGGTGCGGCTGGTCTGGTTTTCACATGGGTGCACAACAGTCATTAAAANTTAAAAAAAAAAAAAAAAATGAAGGAATTGCTCAAAAGTGGCCACAATTTAACTTAAACAAGGGAATGAATAATAGAAAGTGCATGCAAATTAATAAAGCATGGGAACAAATTCACAATTCGAGGCCACAATATGTATTTTTCCCACACTGGATATCATCTGATCGTGCAAAACACTGAATGAATGGCTTAAAGAAATGTAAAGTTGACGCAAGCTTTTTTAAAGCACAAACACTCGGTCTTATCTTCCTGTCGAGAAGAAGAACACGTTTTTGTCAGTTGGTTATCTCTTATTTCTACATACAGGATGTTAGATATGCCTATTGAAAATGTAATATCGGTCTTTTTTAGGCAGCAACACGGGCATCGGGAAGACCACGGCCATCGATCTGGCTAAAAGAGGAGCCAGGGTGATTCTGGCCTGTCGCAGCAAGCTGAGGGGAGAAGTTGCTCTGGAGGAAGTCAAGAGAGTAAGAAGAAGTTTACTTTTCTTTCTTTTCTTCTCTCCAAATTTGAGACGCTGTCATTCGCCGACGTAGATCGTACATTGCTTAACGTACGATCTACATTAAACAGATACCTAGCTCATACGTATCTGTTTAAAGGGTCATACTGCCATGGATGTTTGAGCCCAATATATACGATCCGTATACACGTTACCTTATTGACAACCGTTTCCAAAAATATACTACTTTAGTGGCAAAGTTTAGAAATTTTTTTTATTGATTTCAGTTCATTCCAGTCGCTATTAAAATCAACTGGTAGAGACTTGGTACGTGCTTGAGATACATAATCCATCACAGTGAACAACATGTCTATTAGCTTTTATTTTTGCCAAACTTTATTTAACCGACTATAACTTGAACTTTAACTTTATCCAACATGGAGCTGCATGGAAGACAATGTATTTCTCCACCAGGAAATATAGTCCCAGGAGAAGANTATCCAACATGGAGCTGCATGGAAGACAATGTATTTCTCCACCAGGAAATATAGTCCCAGGAGAAGAGGGCTTTTACTAAGATGTTAAAATGACTGTCTTCTATAATCGTGCATGTGTTAGCAGGCAAAACATTGAATTTTAAGGTGTGTGTATCACCTGAACATTTGATTTTGAAAGATNTGTGTTAGCAGGCAAAACATTGAATTTTAAGGTGTGTGTATCACCTGAACATTTGATTTTGAAAGATGAGGGAATTTTGAAAAAATAACAAGGAAACTAAAATACAGATTTGTTTTTTGGAAATTCTTTGTCAATAATGTCACATCTATGCAGGTTGTATGCTGTATATATTGGGCTCAAACATGCATGATCACTGGAATGGTCCTTTAAGGAGATGTGTGAGCAAGGTGCAAAATAAGTTCTCTGCAAATGATGGATACCATTAGATGTCATTTATTGTGACAAATCCTGATTTGAAACATGTCCAAATGGCTTGATCCTTTGGAATTTCCCAGATAATTCTTCCTTAATCCAGGAATAGTCGCTGGCCCGTCTGGAGCCTTTTGATTGCCGTCATCACCGCTGCAAAACAGATCATATCAAGATCCACAAGATCCACCAGGCCTGCTTTTAGTTAGGAAATTGTGACCACAACACTTGCTTCCTTGTTCCTCTCAAAGCAAATCACGCAAAATGAGCAAATTCCACCCAAGATACAATCAACAGCGACGTTTCTGAATTTCCCAGAATCAAACTTCTGTGGAATTTTTCACTGACGCCACAGAGCCAACAAAATATAATTACCATGACCACAGAATTAGAGTTATTCAGTTGATCCCTGTTTTCATGACGGGAATGAAACTGAACCAACTTTTAGGCCATCATGGAACACTAAAACCATTGCTTGATAGAGAAATCGTTATATCAGAGGTGAATGACTGCTGATCATGCATGTTTGAGCCCGATGTATTCAACATGCAGGGTCGTATTTAATTTCTCAGTAAAAGGCATCTTCTCTTGGGACTACATTTCTTGGCGGAGGCATACATAGACTTCCATACAGCTTCACGTTGGATCGGTGAAATGAAAATTCGTTGACAAAAAATGTAATAGATGTCGTGTTTGCTATGATATATCTATAGATTTACAAATCTCAAGCGTGTTTCAAGTCTCTACAAGTTGATTTTTATGGGTACTGGAATTAGCTGACACCAATAGTGGTATGGAAGGTAGGAAAAAAAAAAATTTAAAATTTACCACTAAAGTAGTGTCAGTAACGTAACATGTATGTGGATTGCATACATTGGGTTTAAACATGCAAAACTGACGATATTGTCCTTTAAATCAATCATGGCCTGTCTCTGCTGTGTAAAACTGTGTGCATCAATGCAGACTGCATGATCATGAGTGTATGATCGCTGTCTGTTGATTGTGTGTGTGTGTGTGTGTGTGTGTGTGTGTGTGTGTGTGTGTGTGTTCTAAAAAAAATCTAAAAATGGACTGCTAATGTATATTATGGGAAACGGTTGTCAGTAATGTAATATTGTATGTTGTATATTGGGCTCAAACATGCAAAATCGCTGGTATTGTCCTTTAACAAAACAAACAATCAAACCAATATGAGCTGTATTATATAGTATTTGATATGTCTGGCAGGAGAGTGGGAGCAGTGAGGTGGTCTTCATGCAGCTGGATCTGGGGAGTCTGAAGTCTGTTCGCAGTTTTGCTGAAAACTTCCTGAAGACTGAAGCCAGACTGGACATCCTCATCAACAATGCAGGTTAGAATAATTACTGTAACTTAAAGCTGTAAAAACAAAAAAAAAATTTCCCAGAAACAACCGTCTCTTTTCAGAATAACTGCAGCCTTTTGCAACTTTTGGACCGCAACCAGTATTTGGATTGAAATCATTTTGTGCATTAGAAATTTGATTTGATATGTATGAACGCTGCTAGCAAATATAACCAACCATCACCCAAAAAAAAAAAAAAANCAAAAAAAAAAAAAAAGCATAATTTATTGCTACAGGTACAACATATTACTTTACTCTTTTCAAATGGAGCGGTAAATATTAGACTTGTTTTTCCTACCTTCCAAACCACTATTGGTTTCTACTTTATTCTAGTACGCTAAAAAAAAATTATATAAAAAAAAAAAAAACTATTAGAGATTAGAAATGTGCTGCAGATATGTAATCCATCACAGCGAACATTACTATTATTAATGTAACCAGTCAGGTTGCAGCTCCAGTTCGTGTCACTCATCTGGATGCATGGCCTGTTATTAACATTTATCTACACAGTGAAGCCATATTCATCTTGTCTTTGAATGTTTTGGCTTTGTCCCCACATTCCTGCGTTCTGCTTCGCTGCTCTGCTGAGTAACATTTGACTCTAAGTTTGACTGACAGATTAAGGCCATTGTTACATCCAGTTTCTTTCAACTTGGAACTATTTCAAAGATCAAACCATTCCTCTCATTTACTACTTACCTGGAAACACGTCAGTGCACTCATTTCCTCTGGGCTTGGCTGTTGCAGCTCGTTGTCCAAAGTCCAATTAGTCCAAAATGCTGCAGCTCGGCTTTTACCAGGTTCGAAAAAAGACAACTCACGACTCCAGTTTCAGTTGCTTTCCACCGGCTTCCAACTCATTACAGGATTAAATCCAAGATCCTGAATGGTCACATTCCCCCTTACGTATCAGATCTTTTCAGGCCTTAAACAAGCTCCAAGTCCCTCAGATCTTCAGATTTGGCCCGTTTGGCTCCTCCCCGATCTCAACTAAAGACAAAAGACAATGGAGCTTTTGCTGTTGCGTTCTCTAAACTATGGAATAACCTGCCCATGTCTGTCAAATAAGCACCTTCCATTCCAATACTTAAATCTCACCTAACAACTCACTTCTACTCGTCAGCATTTGAGCCATCTTTGATTTGAAATTTTTATACGGCTAAGTTGTTTTTATGCTTTACTTCCATGTGTATTTATGTGTATTTAAGTTATATTTCTGACATTTTTTTTTATTCCTATTTTATCATTAGACATTATGCAGCAGTTTGGTCAATGGCAGTTGTTTAAAAATGTGCGATATAAAGAAACTTTGACTTGATTGGCTAATGATGCTCTGCTAGCCACTCGACACAGAGTTCCTAAATGACAGCCCAGCAAAGTCTGACGTAAGCATTGGTTTCTAACCCCTCGCATTCTTTACCCTGATCACCACCACGTCAACCTACGGTGCCTAAACGCAACATCAAGTCAAGCTAGCTCTCGTGATGAGACGGCCAACATCATTTCATCTCTGTCCGTCCATTCCACACAATCTGCCTTCATGTTGTGTCCTGTTATGTTTTGTCGTCTATACCGTGATTTTTGCATGTTTGAGCCCAAGAAATAACCCACATACATGTTACATTACCGCCAGGCATTTTCAAATGGAGCGGTAAATATTAGACTTGTTTTTCCTACCTTCCAGACTGCCCAGTTTTTCAGTTTATTCCAGTACGCTATAAAAAACAACTATTACAGAGTACAGATGTGCAGCAGATACGTAACCTGTCACAGTGAACAACACGTCGATTACATTTTTTTGTTGAAGTTACTTAATTTAACCGATCCAACACGTACGTAGCTGCATGGAAGAAAACGGAGGTCTTCGCCAGGAAATATAGTCCCATGAGAAAAGTTTGGTTTTACCAAGTAATTAAAATGAACATGCTGTCACAATCACGCACAAGTGTTAGCAGGTAAAAGATGGGTGTATCACCTGAAATTTTTATTAGGGTTAGGGTTAGCTGTTTTGGCAATAAAGTAATGTGTGTGTGGGTAACACAGCATCTGTTGGGCTTAAACATGCAAACCACAGGGATGGTCCTTTAAGGCATTGTCATTTTTTTTTTTTTTTTTTCCAGGTGTTTACATGCAGGGTAGAACAGAGGACGGACTGGGGTTGATGTTCGGCGTCAATCACATCGGTCACTTCCTGTTGACCCACCTGCTGCTGGACAGGCTGAAGGAGTGCGAGCCGAGCCGGATCGTCAACGTGTCGTCCGTCGCTCATAATTTTGGAAAAATTGACTTTGACTGCCTGAACACCCATAAAGCTCTGGGGCTGGGGATGTCCTTCTTGGGAGTTATTCAGGTCTACTCCGACAGCAAGCTGTGCAACGTCCTCTTCACGCATGAGCTCGCCAAGAGGCTGCGGGGAACCAAGGTCACGTGCTACTGCCTCCATCCAGGTCAGCTATCAATCTGTCAACAAATCAAAGCAGCCAGGGTTAAAGGACCATGCCGGCGATCATGCATGTTGGAGCCCGATATACACAAACTGCTTATATGTTACGTTATTGACAACCATTTCCCAGAACATATTCCTGGAGCAGTACATTTTAGCATTGTTTTACCTACCTTCCAGACTGCCATTGGTTTCAGTTCATCCCAGTGCGTTACACAAATTAACTTGTAGAGACTTGAAATATGTTTGAGATAGGTAATCCATCACAGCAAACACAACTTCTATACCTTGAAGTATTTTTATTTGTCTGGTCCAACGTGAAACTACACGGAAGACAATGTACGTCTCCGCCAGGAAATATAGTCCCATGTGAAGACAGCTTTATTGAGATATTAAAAATGACCGTCCCTTCTGCTTTTCGGGGATTTGGAAAACTAACAGGAAAACTAAAATACACATATATATGTTATGTTACTGACAACCAATTTCCAAAACATAAAACTGTATTTTAGTTTTCCTGTTATTTTTCCAAATCCCCTAATCTTTAAAAATCAAATGTTCAGGTGATACACACACCTTAAAATTCAGTGTTTTGCCTTCCAATACATACGCACAATTGTAGAAGGCACGGTCATTTAATTTCTCAGTAAAAGCCGTCTTCTCCTGGGACTATATTTCCTGGCGGAGACATACTCGTCTTCCATGTAGCTCTGTGTTGGATCAGTTAAATAAAGTTACTTCAACAAAAAGCTTAATAGACGTCGTGTTCGCTGATGGATTACTTACACAAACGTGTTTTCACGTCTCTACAAGTTGATTTTAATAGCGTACTGGGATGAACTGAAACCAACAGCAGTCTGGAAGGTAAGAAAAACAATTCTAAAATGTACCGCTCCAGTAATATGTTTTGAGAAATAGTTGTCAGTAATGTAACATATAAGCGGTTTATATTTATTGGGCTCAAACATGCCCGATCGCCGTATGATCCTTTAAGCTAACTGTGGTAGTGTCATGATTCTGTCATTCATAACCGATCCAGCCGTCACCCTCGTTTTTCCCTGTTTTCTGTCGTGATCTCTCCTCCTGTCTCCTGTTCCCTGAATTCCATCCACTGCTCCCCAGCTGACCTCCATTTTGCAGTCACTCCGGTATCTACATACACCTCCCCAATTCCTTTCTTCCTTGTCAGTTCGTTTGGTGTTTCTGGTTCGTGTTTTCCATGCATCTAGCCTTGAGTTCTGGACTTCCCAGTTTTTTCATTCTCATGTTTTGCTGCCCGTGGTTTTTCTAGTAGGGATGGGAATTTTGAGGCTTCGAAACCTCTCAGAACCTCTCGCTGGATGTTGGCATCTGCTGGCAGGTGTTGTAATTGCAGCAGTGTTGAACGCCTCCTGTTTCAAAACGTGAAGTGTTTGTGCAGATGCAATCAAACCATCACTTATTGATTACAGTAAGGCCTTGTATTATACATACAGTGCCTCCAGAAAGTTTTCAGACCCCTTCACTTTTTGCACATTTCCTTGTGCCGTAGATGTAATTTTAAATGGATAAAATTGCTATTTTTGCCCATCAATCTCCACTTGATAACCCATAATAAAACATGTTGTTAGAAATTTCTGCACAACAAACCCAAGAAGACTCGCAGCTGTAACTGCTACAAAGTCCTGAATACTTATGTAAATGAAAGATTTCAGTTTTTGATTTTTAATAAATTTGCAAAAATTTCTAACNCTGAATACTTATGTAAATGAAAGATTTCAGTTTTTGATTTTTAATAAATTTGCAAAAATTTCTAACATGTTTCCACTTTGTCATTATGGGTTATTGAATACAGATTGATGGGCAAAATTTTATGGGCAATTTTATCCATTTACAATTAAATCTACAACACAATAAAATGTGCAAAAAGTGAAGGGGTCTGAAAACTTTCTGGAGGCACTNTAAATCTACAACACAATAAAATGTGCAAAAAGTGAAGGGGTCTGAAAACTTTCTGGAGGCACTGTATGTGTCCAAAGAGATGCACACTTTGTTCTGATTATGGCAGTTGTCATGGCAACTGACAGCAATTTTTTTATTTATTATACTTATGATGATGATGATTATTATATCAGCATTTTAATTTGTGCCAATTCTTCTGTACCAGTTTTCAATAAAATCTTTCCCTTATTGAAGAAAACTGTGGAGCGTGTGGTGACGTTTAGCCACGCCTCCTAAACCGTCACGGGACGTCTGCGTGAGAAGTTTCAAAACAGTTGTCAGAACACTTATTGCAACAGGGCGTGATGGTGTGTTTTGAAATCATTCAAAGTTCCGTGTCAAAATTGCCATCCCTATTATGTAGTGTTCCTACCTTTGTTCTGTTATTCGGTTGATGTATTTTTTGTTGGATCCTCCCTTATTGTCTCTAAGTAACATGCTTCTCTGCCAGCCCAGTTTTGCCTGCACTATTCATTTAAGAACCATTTATCCAAATTTCTGTGTTTATGCCTGCAATTGAATCCTCGACCTTGTAGCCAACTGTGATAGGAAGAATGTTTCAAATGGCAGCGTTTATGTTTAACATTGTGCCGGATCCCTTTAAAAAAAAAAAAAAAAAAAAANATATATATATATATATATATATATATATATACAGGAGATGCCAAAGCTCTCATTCTACTTATTTATATTTTTGCAGGAGCTATCAACTCTGAGCTCGGCAGGAACAACAGCACTCTTTTCCAAACCCTCTTCAAGCCCATTTCATCCTTTTTCTTCAAGAACACCGAGCAGGGATGTCAGACCACCCTGCACTGTGCCCTCCAGGAGGGGATCGAGCCTCTCAGCGGACGCTACTTCTCCAACTGCACCGTGAGGGAACTCTACGCCAAAGCCAAGGACGACACCACGGCGAAGAAGCTGTGGGAACTCAGCGAGAGGCTGTGCAGTTTAGAATGAAAAGCTTCACGTCTGACTCCAGGCGTTGACCATAATTGCACTGTAGATACCAGTGGCAGGCCAGGGTCAGGGCCAGCAAGGCCTTCTCTGCTGGCCTAGAGATTGTCAGAATCATCAAATTATGTTTTTATACTTTAATATATATTTTATTAATGCTATCTGTATTTTACAAAGTTCGTTCCCATCAGTTTTGTTATTAAAGTCATTTCATTGCTACTCTCTCCCTCAGTTTTGCTGCTTCCAGTGCAGCTCTTATAAAATTAGAGCTTTTATCCAATCAGATTTTCCACCTGTGCTGTCTCCGGGTAAAAAAAATCTAGCCTGAGGCCTTCAGAATCTGGAATGAATCTCCTCTGCTATTCAAGCAAATGGGACGATGTTGTTGATTGTCATGTTCTTTAACCAATCAGATTTCTAGTTTGCCATGTTGGGCGTGTTCTTTTACACGTCAGGGCTTCTAGCTGGCCTTGGCCTACGTCATCAGAGTACAGCATTATGCTAACAGCTAAACAGCCTGCCAGAAATTCATCAGAAGAAGAAGAGAGCCAGCTAGCTTAGCTAACTCAAGTAAACCTAGCTAGCACGTAACGTAGCATTAATGTTTATTTAAACCTTCTTTCTTGATGTTTAGAATTTTAGATATAGTGCTTTAGATTTTTTGTTTAGATTTTTACTTAGCCCTGTTGTTTTTTTAACGCACAATGGCTGAAGGAGGAGAAGAAATGGATTTACTGACAACGCTTTTTTTCACATTTTGGAACTGAAACGTACTGATAATGTACAGCGTGTGGTTAAACTCTTTCTAAAGACAGAAAGGAGGATGGACTTTGTCTTCAGATGATGAGCAGCTTTGGTAAGTCTGATGGATTTTTATGTGGCTGGAATCTGTGGAGAAGCCTGTTGAATCTGATTGTGTTATTTGTGTTTTACAGCATTTTTGCTTACTTGCTGGTCGTATGAGTAAATGTGATGGTTGTTGTGAGTTTGTTCTTGTTTCTTTGGTAATGACACTGATTTAGGCTATGCTATGTTCATATGTGATGCAGCATCCTGTCATAATGCGTAATAATGTTACATCCTATTCATGTCTCTGCAGTTAGTGTGTTGTAACTGACATGATCCTCGTGTTAAATCACTTTATTCCACTCGATAAAGGTTACTGTCACTGTGAATATGGGCTGGTAACAGCAGCATATAGCCCTAGTGTCATGGTGAGGTTATTAGAAGGTGAGGTTATTATTAATTGCAGGAGGATAGCACTGAAGGCCTCAGTGTAAAGATGCATGGCCCACCACTGGTAGATAATGTATGAATTATGGAAAGTTTCAGGGCTGACTTTTACTTTGAGGTAAACAGCAACTCCTTCTCTGCCGCGCCGCTCTCGGAGCAGACGAACTGGATGGCGTGCCATGGATTCGCCTTGAGGCTACAGCTTTTATGAGTGCCTTTGAACTGTTTGGAATGAAAGTTATGCGGGTATGTTTTATAAATTGCACACCCAATATACCAGCCAGATTATAACAACTTGTCAACATGTAATAAAATGTCTCAGTAATCAATCAATGTGTGTGTTTAACAGTTCATCATTAATTCCACTCGTTAAAAAAAAAACAAAACAAAAAAAAAAACACATTGATCCACTTCTACTCTCCCACATTGCAGCATTGCTGTTCACGCTGAGTGAAAACAGGCACTTTTAGGCTGTTTGTTTAAAGGACCATTTTACATGTTTGAGCCTAATACGTTCAATTTTCATACATGTTACGTTACTGACAATCATTTCCAAAAGGATAAAACCGTATTTCAGCTTTCCTGATATTTTGCAAAATCTCTTAATCTTTCAAAATCAAATATTCAAGTGATACACCCACCTAAAAAATCCATGTTTCTCCTGCTAATAGTTATGCAGCGTTATGAAGTCACGGTCCTTTAAATTTTTAGATAAATGCAGGTCTTCTTTTGGGACTATATTTTCTGGTGGAGACATACATTCACTCCATGCTTTTTACTGGCTTAAATGCTAAAATTACATAACTTTTAAAAAAACCTGAATACATGTCTTGTTGGTGATGGATTACCTATCCCAAGAACCAAGTATCAACAAGTTGATTTTAATAGCAGAATGAACTGAAACCAATGGTGATCTGGAAGGTAGGAAAAACATTTTTAATTCACCAATTCACCATTCCAATAGTATGCTTTGGAAAATGATTGTCAGTAACATTACGTGTATGAAAATTGAATATATTGACCATGCAAAATGAGTGGTATGGTCCTTTAAGGCCCCTTGCTTAAAAAGCCCTCTCTGTTCTTGCTCAGCTCTTATATGGTTGTGTTATGAAAGTAACAAGCTAAGTAAAAATGATGCATTCAGGGCAGTTTAATACCTGTGGAATACCGGGTGCATTTATTGTGACACAAACCTCAACTTTTGTCACTTTGACAACATTTAACACATTCCTTAATACATTACAGCTCAAAAGTTTAGAATCACTTGTCATTTAAGTAGTTTTTTTCCATTTTATTCAATTATATATATATTTAAATTAGATTAAATAAACACCAAAATGTAAGATGTTTTATTGAGTATTTAGGGAAATCATTTTTTTTAAATGATAACACTATTATATGATTTTTCATCAAAATCACTGCTTGCTGAATATTAAGCATTCAGTTTCTATAACATCAAGGAATAATCTCAAATTTCCTCAATCTCTGGAACTGCATACAGCTTCTCTATATGAATCTAGAATCATCTACAGCTCAATTCTGGACAATTGTAAAATGTCTTAATTTTTTTTTTTTTTTTTTTTTTTTNATAGAATCATTTTATACATACATATGAAACAAAACTAGTTTTACATTACTGGAAACATTGATTCTATCTTAAAGTCACTAGTGATTCCACACTTTTGAGCAGTAGTCTATATTACACAATTAAAAATGCCTGCAAAATAAGCATACTATGTCTGCTTTAAGTCGACAGAGAGAAATAATCCAGCAGAAATGTGGTTGTGTTGTAGTGGTTTACGTTAAGGTGTGTCAGTCGTTTTCTGTCTCTGGCCAAACCCTGTGACTGTTCCTTCCCCCAGCAGCTCCAGAAGCAACCATTCTTGAAATGTGAACAAGTGCTGATATGCATTCTTGTCTTCTATCGGAAAAAACCCTGCAGAACCAGATCTGCACAGCTACAACTATGAATGCATGTTGTGTGAAGGAGAATCATTCAAAACGCTGGAACAACAAGAGCGACATTTACAACATGCATGTGTCATTTTCCAGCTGCCTTAGATTAGCTGGTTTGGCAGATTAATCCCAGTTATTTTCAACAGTTTAACATAAGCTAAATACACATTTAGCTTTCCTTTTGTTCATGAGGGTGTGTGTGTGTGTGTGTGTATGTTTGACGGTTATGTTTTCAGACGTAAGAAATGTTTTCTAACTGAAATAATGTGGGAGTGGAATAATAGGTAAGATTGACTTAATCGTACCCAGTATTTGTTGTACTGGCTGCAGCTCTCATCATTTTGTTGTAAAAGTGTGAGAGGTTTTTGTTGGAAGAATGGAAAAGCTAAATGCGTTGGTAGATTCTTTCCAGTCAGTGAGCACAGTGACTTTTGGGTTTGGGTTTGCAGTGCATTCTGGGAATTTTCAAGATGAACTTTCAGCATGCTGCAGCAGTTTTGACACACGTTAAAAAATGGCTGACTCACTGCCTACTGAACTAGGCAGCGTTTTGAGACACAATGTGAGTTATGCAGCCACATCTTAAAGGACCATTCCAGCGATTGTGCATAGTGCCTAATATATACAACCCACATACATGTTATATTACTGATAACCAATTTCCAAACCATAAAGCTGTATTTTAGTTTTCCTGTTAGTTTTTCAAATCCCCTTATCATTCAAAATCAAATGTTCAGGTGATACACCTTAAAATGTTCAGGTGATACACACCTTAAATTAAGAAAAAAAAAAAAATCAAGGTTGTCAGTGTGCTTTTCTCCTTAAAATTCAGTTTAAGGTGTGTGTAACCGTCGTCTCCAGGGACTATATTTCCTGGCGGAGAAATACATCGTCTTCTGCATCTCCATGTTGGATCGGTTAAATAAAGTTACTTTGACAAAAAAATCTAATAGGCATCGTTTTGCTGTGATGGATTATCTCAAGAGTGTTTCAAGTCTCTTCAGGTTGATTTTAATAATATTCTGGAATGAAGTGAAACCAATGGCAGTCTGGTAGGTAGGAAAAACAATTCTGAAATGTATCACTAACTTAGTATATTTTGGGAAATGGTTGTCAATAACATAACTTGCATGCAGATTGTATATATTGGTCTCAAACATGCATGATCGCCAGTATGGTCCTTTAACACTTGTCTTTTTTTTTTTTTTTTAAANTTTTTTTTTTTTTTTTTAAATCAAGGTTGTCAGTGTGCTTTTCTCCTTCAAGCCCTAAGCAGACACTACTTCCCAATTTAGGCATTGTTTTTGAGTGTTAAATGCTAAAGTTAAAATAGCATATGGTTTAGAAAATTTAAATATGCGTTTGTCATAGGTAACAAAGAGCAAAGGGGTAAGACGTGTTAGATCCACAGTAGACAAAAGATAAAACCTCAGACTGTCACTGTGTTTTTGTAAAAAAAAAAAAAAAAAAAATTAGTACCTTATTCCTATAAACTTAAGGATCCCTAAAAACATCAGGATCCCTGAAACCTTTCTAAGGAAAACAGTTACGATCAGTTCTCACATTTTAAGTTGTTCATTTTCTCCCATTAATCNTTTTTTTTTTTTTTTTTTTTTTTTTTTTTTTTTTAATGTTTTTCAGTATCATCTAAATAGTTTGCTTGTCAAGAAGGTCAGGATGCAGCCTAGCAGAAGCCAGTATGCGGCATCATTGAGCTGCAGCTTTGTGTACGTTGTGTTCACACATCAGATGAAAAGAATCTGAGTTGTGGTCAAATTATCTTCACACATAACAGTAGTGTAATGAAATAATTTGCATTTACAATACATTTACATACATCTACTGAGGTACATTCTTCTTCTTTTTCTGCACATCATCTATAGCTTTTGGGAAACATTTTACAATTTAAAAAAAAAAAAAAGCAAAATCTGACTTACAAGAAACAAGCAAGGAACAAATATGGGACTTATTTTCTAATTAAGCAACAGTTATGAAACAACTTTGAATTATGGATTACGAATTATAAAGTAGTATGTCTCTACCATAGAGAGCAGACACTGTTAATTAATTGAGGTAATCAGTTACTTAACTTAATAAATCCTGATTAATTCTCTATCATTTGTCAAATGACATTCCTTCCTAATTATTTACATATTAATTAATATTCTTCTGTCGCCCCTAGCAAATTATTACATTTTGCTGAGATTACAGTGAGACTGATAATGGACACTGAATGAGGAGCTTCAAAACCAGGGTGTGTGGAAAACAATGAATAAATAGTGAAATATGAAAAAAACAAACAAAGAAAGACATACTAATCTACAGAACCTGGAAGGTTCCAAATACATTCTCATTTCTGCTCTTAATATTTTAAATATTTAATCGTTCTAATTATACATCTCACAATTTTCTTTGACTTGTCAAAAAGTAAATATTTGACTTTGAATAGACAGCGACATCTGCTGGTCAGTAACGCTTATAACAGGACAGACTCCAGCAGGAAATTGTTTGGTTGTTTCCATTTCCCTTCAAAATAATCCCATTACAAGTCATGTGAAACTCAAAATTTAAATGTTTTATATCGCCTTGTTTACCCAGATATGCCAGTTTAAAAAGATATTGTTGTTTTGTTTTTGTTTTTTTTTTTTGACAAAACTTAGTATGTTCATTCTAACAAACAGTGACCACTTAGCAGTTGAGTTTAAAGATTTTATTTCGAAAGTGTGACCGGAAGACTATTAATGTGGCAGTTTGAAGCCTTTACGCTGCAGTTATGTCGGTTTTTCTCTTCTTCGTAGCAGGAACAGTTGTCTTTTATGTAATAGTTTATTATGGAGTGTTCAGAGGAGCGAGATGCTTCAGTTCTGTGAAGCTGAAGGGGAAAACGGCCATAGTGACAGGTAAAAGTTAGCTTCTCCTGCTAGCTCCCGCTCACACTAACTAAACACTTCCTGTCTCACACAGCGATCTCCATACCAAAGTCCATTCAACTAATGTACGATTAAAAACCGCCTTATAACGAGATATAACCAGTTTGGAAAACTATTTAAGCCCCTCATTGAACCCAACAAATATTCCCTCTCAGCTCGGCAACAAAATATTTCACTTCAAATACGGTTTTGAGCAAATGTGTTTACAAGATAACACAATCTTCTCCTAATTGAATACATTGTGGTTTGTACTAGACAGCACAGTTCCTAGGGAGCATTTTTTTTTTAAACTGACAATACTAAAATCAGTTGCTACTTAAAGGATAGCCGAAAGGCCAAATTTAATGGCTATATTCCAGTAACAAAATTTGTAAAAACAAAACCTACGTTTAAAAAAAATGTTAAAACTATTTTGTAGCTATATTGTATACCAGGGCTGCCAACTCTCACGCATTGAGTGTGAGACTCACGCAAACGGCTGACTTCACACGCTCTC
>VXCM01009884.1:0-11195 GCA_014773175.1 Lucifuga dentata | reverse complement strand
TAACGTATGAAAATTGAATATATTAGGCTCAAACATGCAAAATGGGTGGTATGGTCCTTTAATGTTAAACTGACACACAGCTACATCTCTGCTGCTAATTAATTAATAGATTGATCTGGAGTTGACACAAATGAACTGCTTCAGAGTTTGTTTAGGACCAGACTGACACTTCCTCCTCAAAGAGTCTCAGAGACAGAAGAACTAAAATGATCCGTTAATATGAATCCACTGAGAACCAGGAACCAGGCAAAGGTCTGAATTCAGCATCAAATCAGTTCCCGATCATGTGATTTCCCAGCATCAGCAGTGACGTGAACGCAGCACCAAGCCATCGTGTCCTGACTGTTCTCTCCTTTACAGCATGACTCTATTTTTCTATCAAATGTGGTTTATATTGTGTACAACTTTTAAGAGAGACAAAGCCTTAAAGAGGGACAGAAAGACACAGGCATTCTCATTGTTTTTTAAATAGCCACAATATGCATCTTTGAAAGCATGTGATGATGATGATGATGATGAAAAATCATTATAAGCCATTAATTACAAAAAGCAGACGCTGACTTTGTATGCTCAGCATCACACTTCAAAGGTTCAACATCTTAATGTCAAGCTGACTTCTCTCACCAGCAAAACTGATTGTTCCTGAACACTGAAGAATGTTTTCTATTGGTTGGCTTAGCAGCATTGCATTCTGGGTACTGCACTGTTCTAGTTTTGTATGTAAATTCCCCGCCAGCTGAGACGCCATTTCCAACGAGGTCAGGTGGTTTTTCTGGAAACTTCTAAAGCTGCATGGAAGCTATAAAAATGATGTGCAACTTTTAACACAAACTAACTTGAGGCTGTTGGTGACTGATAACGTAATAATTTTAGTTTTAAAAAATCAAATTATGTTATAGTTTTTATTAATTTGGGTTTCTAAAATCCATTTTTGAAGGCTAACAGCCACCAAAAATAAGCAAAAATAATAAATAAAAATAAACACGTTCCTGTTAGTAACAAATAATGTTAACTTGGTTTATCATAAATTTAAAAAAAATGCTGAAGATGTAATTCACTATAATCAGCACATCATTTTTAAAGTACCTGACCGTGCAGCTAAAACGCTTAACGGCTGCTGTCAGAATAGTTTTCCCTTGATGACACTTTACAGGCTTTTTATTTTTGTGTCTGTTTTCAGCCGGAGCTTTTTGTCTCTTACAGCGTCATAAGAGGCTACAGCAAGCTGCCGTTTTCACAAATAAGCGCCTTCAACACGTGAAAGAAAACTTTAGCCACATTTCATAGTAGAAGTGGGAAAAATAGCCTTAAAATACATTATCTCAATGCATTTTCGTAATAATGATATTCAAGAGAATATGACAAATTAACAACATGAGTAAAAATGAATCAGAGTAAAAGCAGAAACAGAGTTTTTCCCTTCAGTAAAGTAGAAATAACTAAATCCTGTAATATTTTAGCTTGTAAACAGCAACTCAGATTAGCTTTAGCTGCTCATCTTCAGTCGTTATAAAACATAAATAAAATGACTGATGATGTCATCAGATCTGACCTTTGGCAGGTTATGATGCTAAATAGCCTCTATGACGCTAAACTTAAATACAACAAGAACTCACTGAAGTTAGCATAGTGGCTAAGCTAACACTGTTCATTCATCACAACAAATCACCGCTAAGCTAATTTCACTCCACTGTTAGCTTGTTCTGTCACAGGAAGTACAGCTAGCTAACGCTGCAGCTATGCTTGATTGAATCAGCATCACTTCCTGTTTATTTTATGTCTCATATCAGCTGATTGGCTCTCCTCCTCATGTGACTTTCTTGGTATTCAGCAGGTGTTTCTGCTTCAGGTGGAGAAACTAATTTGTTGTTTTTCCATCTTTAGCTGTTAGCCTGTTAGCATGTAGCTGAACCATTTCCAAACAACAGAGGTAGGTCCTTTTGAGGAGCTAATTCTTCAGGTGCTGATCTGCTACTGAAAAGTTCATCTTGCAACTGTAAATACCTGGAGTATGTTAGCATAATGTTCATTATTTAGCTAACTTTGCGTGATTAACACACATACACCATCAGCTGTGTTTTCTGATTGTGAAACGTACATACTGTGCATATAGTGAGCCAAAGGTAATTTATAATGTGGCATAATTAAATGTATTATTTGTCAAATTAAGAGCTCTGGAACTGGATGGTTAGCATTAGCATTAGCATGAGTCGTCAGGAATTACTAAAAAAAAAAAGTTGCTTCCTTTCCAACACAGTGTCCAGTTCAGATCATAACAGACAATCCTTAAAACCTTTTAATCATTGTTTTAATGTAATATTTTAATATAAAACATAATTGCATTATTTTATATACCTGAATAATCTCTTAATCTATGCCTGCAGCACTTAATATAAACTGAGAATCCTTTATATCACATAATTTCTTGGCTCTGTTTTATTTTAGGAAAACGGCTCAATAATAAAACAAAATTAACGACACTAAGAAAAGACCTTCAACTCACCACGAAGCTCATATTTCTGAGCACAAAGCAGCGTTCAGGGTTCACTTTAATTCAGTTGCTCTGAGTCTAAAGTGAGTAAAATCTCAGCACAGTTTCTAAAAGTTACTGAGACCCAGAAGCTTTCAAACTTTCCCATGATCCTCTGCTGCACGGTGTAAACAGACAGAAGGCTCCGGAACAAAAATACTTTGAGCTTTTATGTGTTTTTATGAGCATCATTCCTGTTTGTTTGTTTGTTTGTTTGTTTTGAGACTGTCCAGACCTATAAGAGCTATCTTTAATTGTAAACAGGCTTTTCTATCAGCAGCTTGTCTGTGAGAGTATTTTCTGTGCATATTAATATATAAATATAGTGTATACTTAATTCTATATAGTCGCTATACGTCTGTGAGAAATGTCAGTCGTCTCAGGCCTGACCAATGGCTGAGGGGCGTTTCTGATGACGTCGTTTCTGTGGCAAAGTGTGGCTGTCAGAGTACTCGTAGCTCCGCCTCTCCCTGGCTGCCATTGGCTGACTGGGGGTTTATTGACGAGGAGGCGGGGCTGAGTTTATTTTTCTGAGACAGTGTTCCAAATACATGTATTTACTGGGGAAAAAAGAGACAAAACCTATTTTTATGACATAACTTTACTTTTTGTTTGTGTAAATGTTCTTATTATTCCTCTTGTTTTCTACAAGCTGAAACTGGAGCTAAACATGCTGGGAAGAGGTAATAAAACTATTTTGTTCTGTACACTCTGTTTGATGAATGATTTAAAGCTAATTAATTTCAGTTTATACAGATTTTCATTAACTCTCCTGTGTTTTTTGGGAGAGACAGTAAACCTCACTTAGATGTGAGCACGATTTACACAAAGTAAGACTGATGGAAATAAAACAAAATTTCACACCTAGCCTGTGATATGCTAATGTTAGCTAAGTAAATTTTGCAGCTTAGCATGCTATATTAGCACAGTTAGGCTACTTCTGCTGCAAAATCTACATCCATTAGTCATGTGACCCTCATACTTTACTGTTCAGTAAGGCAATAAAAAGATTTTTGTTAAATTCTCTGAAAATCTCAGAAAAGGAGATGCTACACGCTAACTGCAGCAGCGCAGGTTTTCCATTAACCTCATAAATATAACCATAATAAACCTTGGTGTGTCTGACAGTCAGCATGTTTACGTGTTTACATGCTATGATACTCATATTTCTTTGTCTATAGTTTGATTAAGGCAATAGTGTGCGTAAGACGTATAAATGGAATTAAAGGACCATACTGTCCATTTAGCACGTTTGAGCCTAATATATTCAATTTTCATACCTGTAACGTTACTGACAATCATTTCCCAAAGCATACTACTGGAACGGTGAATTAAAAATGTTTTTCCTACCTTCCAGACCTCCATTGGTTTCAGTTCATTCTGCTATTAAAATCAACTTGTTGATACTGTAAACGTTCTTGGGATAGGTAATCCATCATCACCAACAAGACGTGTATTCAGGTTTTTTTAGAAGTTATGTAATTTTAGTGTTTAAGCTCAATAAAAAGCGTGGAGTGAATGTATGCCTCCACCGGGGAATATAGTCCCAAAAGAAGACCTGCGTTTATGGAAAAATTTAAAGGACCGTGACTTCATAAGGCTGTGTAACTATTAGCAGGAGAAACATGGATTTTTAAGGTGGGTGTATCACTTGAATATTTGATTTTGAAAGATTAAGAGATTTAGCAAAATATCAGGAAAGCTGAAATACGGTTTTATCCTTTGGGAAATGATTGTCAGTAACGTACTGTATGGTCCTTTAATAACATTTCTGCAAGTTGATGCATTAATAAGGTAATTGGCCAGGTGAGAAAATGCCTGCAGAGAAGTTTTAGTCTGATTATACTGAATAAAATGATTTACAATCGTCTGTTACTCAGATTAAGTTTACTCTGATTTGTGCTAATTTTAATCTAATTATGGTGTTACACAATGTTTGAAAACAATTTTTTATTCATGTAATACGAGTATAACCTAAGTTTTAATGTGTGCGTAAATGAACTGAGTGTAGAGCTGAGTCTGAGTTGTCCTAAAATGACAAATGATAAATCCTTTGGATTTAGGCAACAGGATGGCGTTTCATCTGGCGCCCCCCTCAGGACAAACGTGACTTTTTTTTTTTTGCCCCACTAGTGGTACATATCTCAGAAGAGAAAAATTGTCTTCATTTATCATCCATCCAGAGAAAGAGAGAGAGTGTGTGTGTGTGTGTGTGTGTGTGTGTGTGTGTGTGTGTGTGTGTTTTAGGCAGCTCATTAAGGAAGAACAGAGGAACAGAATCAGCAGGACGTCCAACACCATGCATGGTAATGAATATGATGATGAAAGGATGAAGGAAGAAAAAAGACTCAGAATAAAACGAGATTTTATTTTCTGATGTGAAGATGAGGAAGAACAAAGAGGAAGGAGACAAAAAAAAAACAGTGTTACACGTATCTTCATCACTGAATATGCTGTTTATTTTTCACCATTAAAGAATACATCTCTTACTGGAGGCGGAGCTTAAGGATGAAGATGTCAGTCATCCGCTCACATCAAACTATATCAACAAATGGGATCTTTGGATAGTTGTTGTCTCCAGCAGTCGAATCCTTATGAATTTGATAAATGTCACCATCAGGACAAAGAAGTAATCGAAATTTTTTGGCCAGATTATCATAAAAATTTTCTGATTTCATTATTTTCCTTCTTTTTTTTTTTTNTTTTTTTTTTTTTTGTTCTTGATCTTTCCACTTTACCTTTCTTTTGTTTTTTCTGCTGTTTTCCATTCTTTTTTGTTTTTTCCTTTTTAATTTTATTTGTATTATATTACCTCATTAAAATATTACACCTGCTCACAGCATTACAGGTCAGGCTCAGAACTTATCAATCAACCCTCATATATGGTATGCAATCATATTTAATACAACTTAAAATTTAAAAAAGCAATCAGAATGGACATTAGCAAATTCTCATGGTTTTTATTTATAGTTTATATATATTTTTTTATATTTGTTTGTTTTATTTACATAAACGTATTACTCAGCAAATATTTTTTGCCTGCTGAGAAATTAAAACGTCAGGATCGTCGTATCGATTTGTGCTCCGTGCGCACATGCGCATGTGTGAGAGAGAGAGAGAGGTTGTCACGGTGAGCGTTCTCCAGACCGTGTTATTGATCATGCATGTCATTACTGCTGAGTCAGCAGATTTCTGTCTGAATCATCCAAAAACATAAATAATACGTTGATAAATAAACAGCAGATCAGGGCTAATGATCAAATTAGGCACAAACATGCAAAATGGGTGGTATGGTCCTTTAATATCTAAAACTCTGACATGTACGCACACACACACACACACACTCCTGATGGGAATTAATATTTACTACAGTTTTAATCCAAACTAAGATGGATTTTACAGCAGCAGGATTGTTTTTCACTCAGCAGGATTTAGCCTGTAAACTGGGTAACTCACTGTGCACGTGTGTGTGTGTGTGTACATGTCAGAGAGTTTTAGATATTAAAGGACCATACCATCCATTTTGCATGTTTGAGCCTAATATATTTGTGATGATGGATTACCTATCCCAAGAACGTTTACAGTATCAACAAGTTGATTTTAATAGCATAATGAACTGAAACCAATGGAGGTCTGGAAGGTAGGAAAAACATTTTTAATTCACCGTTCCAGTAGTATGCTTTGGGAAATGATTGTCATTAACGTTACGTGTATGAAAATTGAATATATTAGGCTCAAACATGCAAAATGGATGGTATGGTCCTTTAAACCTTTCAAAACAAACAGAAAGTCATTTCTTCTTCTTCTACTTCTACTTCTTCTTTTTCTTTTACTGTATCTATAATCTGCACATTTAAACATCACAACATTTTCAAACTATTTACTTCACTTTTGTATTTGATCTTATTTGTTGATCTAAATGTAAAAGTTGAGGGAATCTGATGGTGAAACACATCGCTGACTCACCTGATGTCATTTTCCTCAACACTGACAAGAAACGAGACATCATCATCATCATCATCATCACTCTGACGGTAAAGCACTGACTCAGACAGAATCTTTACGGGATCATCACAGTGACATCATTATCATCATCATCATCATCATCATCATCATCATCATCATCATCAGCTGCTGTCTTAAGTTACACTAGTCTCTCTCTCTCTGCTTTATTTTATTTTTTTTATTTTACATTAGATTATTGTTCGAAATTTATTCAAGTGTCTGTTGCCTTCAAGGGACAACAAACAAATCAGGATATTTTACACACAGAGCTGAAGAGAGACAAATGAAAACAGAGAGATAAATGAGAGAGAGAGAGAGAGAGAGAGAGAATCTGGAGCATTACGTCATATTGGCAGACTTCCACGCCCCATCGCTGTGCAGCATCCGAGCTCTGATTGGTCCATCCGCCTGTTGGCCCATTAATCTGACTGGCTGCTCCGAGTCAGCGGATGCGGACCTGAAAGAGGACAGGTCGTATCCTCCGAGAGAGAGAGAGAGAGAGAGAGAGAGGGTGGATGGATGGATGCTGGAGATAAAAGCGGCAACAGGACAGTTTGCTTTCATCTGAATGACAAACCGGGAATAAAGTGCAGCAACGGGAGGAAAAAACCTTCATCAGAGTCTTCATCACTCTGCCGGTTCTGTCTGATTCTGTCTGATTCCGGTTCTATCGTCCCTCTGCGGCTCGGAGCAGGAGGAGCTGCAGGCGGAGCAGNCTGTCTGATTCCGGTTCTATCGTCCCTCTGCGGCTCGGAGCAGGAGGAGCTGCAGGCGGAGCAGCAAGGTGAGAACATGGGCGTCTTTCCTCCAACACTCATAACTACAGCTGATTATAGAAATATTACCCGAATACTACACCAGTATGATCGATACCGAATCTGAAATGTACCAAACACCGCGCCGGTTCTAAAAGACCTCAAAGTGCGTTAAGGTCGCGGTAAAGTCAATATCTAAGCTATATGTTGTATTAATGGCATATCTAAAGGAGTTTATTAATACAGAATTAATAAAGAAAGATTATAGATATTATAACCTCAAAATGCGCCGGAAACAGCTTATAAAGTTAATATTCACTTTTCCTGTCATGCGGTAAAATCCATAGGATAATACAGGAATGTCATCCAAAGTGCAGCAGATATTAATTTCTCTAATAAAGTCACTTTACAGTCATGTTTTGTCTGTAGGAATTTTTAAAAGGATATTACATGTTCTGAACATGTAGCATAAAGTACCTCAAACTGTCTTAAAATGGAAATAAACTCAATACTTAGTGGTAAAATCATGTGTGTGAATATTTTGAATACTGTATATAATAATAATAATAATAATAATAATAATAATAATAATAATAATAATAAAAAATCTCAGACACCAANAATAATAATAATAATAATAATAATAATAATAATAATAATAATAATAATAAAAAATCTCAGACACCAAAATCCCAAAGATGAACCAGAATTGTAATAGGATTACTATATGGATATTATTCAAGTCCTATAGGAATACATTAAGAATACATCTCTGTATTGGACACCAAGTTCAAAACTACTTCCAATAACTCAGCATTTACATTCATGTACAATTACTACATGAATATTATATTAATGCTAAAGAAAATAAACACCACTATCTCAGAATGCAGCAGATACCAGGTTATTAACCTGATGGTGAACTTAAAGGACCATACCTGTGGTTTTGCATGTTTGAGCCCAATATGACCCACATACGTTATAGTACTGACAATTTTTCAGAAATACTACTAGTAAATATTAGAATAGTTTTTCCTACCTTCCAGACTGGTTTCAGTTCATTCCACTGTAAAAATGAACTTGTAGAGACTTGAAACATGCCGAGAAAACAGCAAATTCGAAGTTTATTTAACACAGAGTTCCATAGAAGACAATGTATGTCTCTGCCAGGACATATAGTCCCAGGAGAAGACATTTTGTTGTTGTTGTTNATAGAAGACAATGTATGTCTCTGCCAGGACATATAGTCCCAGGAGAAGACATTTTGTTGTTGTTGTTTTGAATAGAAATATTAAAAACGACTGTCTCTACATTCTCATACGTGTCAGCAGGTGAAACTTTTAATTTTAAGGATTTATCACCTGAACATGATAAACTCACCTTTCAAAGATGAGGTGATTTTGGCAAAATTTTGTCTGAAAAATTTAGATTATTTGTTAGAATTTTTGGGTAAAATATTGACTAACACTAAACAACAAGTTATTCATGTTTTCTGATTGTAAAGTTTTGATGCTTGTAAACAGGAAAACAGGATATTTTGCTTTACATTCAGCTGACATGCAAAAAAAGCTGATTTATTTATTTTTTTTAATTAAGACAAATTCTACAATTATATGTGATTTAATCCCAAATTGATGCTAAAATAAAAATTATAGTTTGGTGCTAGTTTGGTGGAGAAATTTTGAGAGGTTTAATTGATGTTTTTAATTGGCTTTAGATGAATTTACCTCCTACAAATGTTTTCGTAATGTCTAACATGACTTCACAAACAAAACCTGATTTCTGTAAAAATCTTTACAAGTTCTGAATTTTGTTTGTTTATTTCTTCACGTTTTGAAGCATCGACGTTTCTGCATTTAAGAGAATCAATCTGGACTTATTTTTTAGACATTTCCTTTGATAATGATGATGATGATGATGATGAAGAGGAGGATGGTGATGATGATGATGATGATGACAATGAGGATGAGGATGATGTGATGATGATAAAGAGTGATGAGGATAATGATGGTGATGATGAGGATGAGGATGATGGTGATGATGATGATGAGGAGGAGGAGGAGGAGGAGGAGGAGGAGGATGAGGAGGAGGATGATGATGATGATAATGACAGTGATGAGGATAATGATGGTGATGATGAGGATGAGGATGACGATGATGGTGATGATGATGATGAGGAGGAGGAGGAGGAGGAGGAGGATGATGATGACGATGATGATGATGGTGTTTAGAAGGCAGAGATGAAGCTGACTATGGTTAAGTTCTTGTAGATTCTTTCTTTATCTCGTTGCTCTTCATCAACTCAACACTTAAACTGAAAGTCTTTCTTGTCATAATAAAAGAGTGTGTGACTCATAATATCTATGTGTGTGTGTGCGTGTGTGTGTGTGTGTGTCAGTGCTTTTATATAATGAAAACAGTCGAAGCGTTGGCCTTGACTGAGCTCCTCTCTGCTCGTCTTCGCTCTGACAGCTCTCAGCGCCGCAGAGATGAAGCGAATGACTCAGAAAGAGAATGAGCGGAAAAAAATGAAAAAGTTTGACAGAGAAAGTGGGAATTATGTAATAATTCTTCCCAAACTTTTCTGTGAAAGTAGGTCAGAGAAGCTTCAGGGTTGATTCAGTTCAGTCGAGTCAAAATCAAGATTCAGAAAGTTTTTCTGTTTTGCTGCTTTTTCAAACCTGGTAATCAGTTTCTAAACTTCAGCTGCTTAAAATCATGTTTCAAAGGGACAATAAATATATATAACTATATTAATGTCCTCTAGCTAGAACATATAAACAGGTATTCCTAACTATTGATCATCAGCCACATCTGTCTATTTGCTGGAAACACATAGTTCTTCCTCATTAATTTACCATTTTGGTAAATTTTACATCTGAAACACAGTTTTCTGCCCTCTAAAGGGTTTAATCTGACTCTTTGTGTTTTCATAACAAAGCAGATTTTCTGTTTATTTTGGGTTTTTGGTTCTTGAGTTGATATAGTATGTAAAAACGAAACCTTTATTTGCTGCTTTCTTTGATTCAAGACGAAGTAAAGAAGTTTGAGAAAGACGCCTCACATGGCTGCTTGTCATCTGCAGCAGTGAAAAGACAACTCCTGGATGCTGGTTGTCCTGTGTACAGGGGCAAATAAAAAGAAAACTTTAAAGGACAAACCACTGGTTTTTGCATGTTTGAGTCAAATAAAAACAACCTGCAATACACGTTACGTTACTGCCAACCAACCCTGACATGTGCTATATAAAAGCATAAAGCATGTATAAAGTGTCAGGATATATGAGCGATGTGAAGCAGCAGATATGCTGGCTGCAATTTCAATCTTAATCCTTTAAACAAATCTACAGATCATGATGGTTCTTTAAACAAACGAGCCTGAAGTCGACACGATTAGGAGAGAAAAGATGAAAATCCCCCAAACTGATTAGGATGATGAAGTGACTTAACTTTAAAATGAAGCTGAAGCAGAATAAAGGATCTGCTTTGATTTCCTGTGTGTCTACGTTTACACATCAGCCATTTTTATCAGCAGGAAGGTGTCTCTTCTTCTTCATGTCTTCATCATCTCACACGCTAACAAACTGTGGCTATTATTAGCACAAAGTTTAGTTTAACAGGTCTGACTGCCAAATACTCCCACAAAGAGAGAGAGAGAGAGAGAGAGAGAGAGAGTTAATGACCAGTGTAGGTTGGTTTGTGCTATATTTGTTGTGTGTGTGTGTGCGTGCGTGCATGGCATGTGCACGTCTGTCCATCGGTTTCCATCAGTCAATGTTTAGAGCTAATTAACCGTTATCTCCTGCTCTCCTCCAATCACGGCTCTGCAGCAGCATGTGTAACTAGAGTAGATAAGATAAGCATAATTAATTTTATTTTATTTTCTTTCATGCTACTGTTCGGTGA
>VXCM01009879.1:0-11123 GCA_014773175.1 Lucifuga dentata | reverse complement strand
GACAATGTTCCTGGTCTTCCCTTTGTAGTCAGTGATGTAGCGTAGTCCACTCCACATGCGTCTGGGGTCAGTAGTTGTTGGACTCCACTTTGTCCCTGTAGTTTCTCTTGGCATCCCTGATGGATTTCCGGAGGTCGTATCTGGCTACTTTATAGGNTTGTCCCTGTAGTTTCTCTTGGCATCCCTGATGGATTTCCGGAGGTCGTATCTGGCTACTTTATAGGCGTTATATTTGCTGTAAAATGTAGTGGAGTAAAAGTAAAAAGTACTGAGAACTAAATTTACTTAAGGCAATGAAAAATGTACTTAAGTACAGTAACAAAGTATTTGTACTTCATTACATTCCACCACTGCGTGACATTAGCATAATCAGATTTTACATATAGTATAAGACATATCTGACATGCTTGCAGATGGTTCAGATGAAGCATGTATTCCTCCTGTACACACAAAAAATTATATCATTCACCATGATTTAATAAACAGATAAAACAGATATGAACTCTGGCATGATGTTTTCCGTGTGTGTGTGTCTCAGTTACGTAGGTCGGTGTGTCTGGCGTTGTCTAAGATGTGGTGCGACTCTGAGTTACACTACGGCATGCTGGAGAAGGCCTGCGAGGACGGAGACACAGCGATGGCCGAGTGTCTCATCGAGCTGGGTGCTGACATCAACAAGAAGACAAAGACAGTCTCTCTCATCTACCAGGTCAGAGGTCACAGGGCTTAGGGACACAGCCAGTAATGGATATGTCAAATCAGATCCTCTTCATTTAATGTTTTTGCCACAGGACAGTCAGAAACGACATATCTGGTTACAGCTACAGTACAAACTAGGAAACTCAGACATTGTAAAACAGTTTAAAGGACCATACCATGATTTTGCATGTTTAAGCCCAATAAACACCACCAGCATACACATTATGTTACTGACAACCATTTTCCAAACCATAAAACCGTATTTGTTTTCCTGTTATTTTGAAAATTCCCCTTCTTCTTCTTCTTTTCCTTTGGGCTTTCCCTTCAGGGGTCACCACAGCGAATCATCTGCCTCCATCTAACCCTATCCTCTGCCTCCTCTTCTCTCACACCAACTAACTTCATGTCCTCTTTCACTACATCCATAAATCTCCTCTTTGGTCTTCCTCTAGGCCTCCTGCCTGGCAGTTCCAACCTCAGCATCCTTCTACCGATATGTTCACTATCCCTCCTCTGTACATGTCCAAACCATCTCAGTCTGGCCTCTCTGACTTTATCTCCAAAACATCTAACATGCGCTGTCCCTCTGATGTACTCTGATGTATTTTGAAAATTCCCCATATCTTTTAAAATCAAATGTTCAGGTGATACATCCACTTTAAAAATCAACACATTGCCTGCTAACATGTACGTCCAAATGTAGAAGGGACAGTCATTTTAAATTTCTCAGTAAAAGCCGTCATCTGGGGACTATATTCTCTGGTGACATACATTTTCTTCCGTGGAACTCCATGTTGGGTCAGTTAAATAAAGTTACTTCCATAGAATAACTTTAACAGCATTGTCTTCGCTGTGATGGATTATTTATTTCAGCATGTTTCAGGTCTCTACAAGTTGATTTTTATGTCGTACTGGAATAAACTGAAATCAGTGGCAGTCTGGAAGGTAGGAAAAATAATTCTAAAATGTACCACTCCAGTAGCATGTTTTGGAAAATGGTTGTCAGTAACATAATTGATATGCAGGCTGTATATGTTGGGCTCAAACATGCAAAACAACAGAAATGGCCCTTTAAGGCTCTCAGTCATAGCCACTCTGCTGTATTTACCAGGTGTGTGAAAGAGGAGGACCGCTGGAGCTGGTGGAGCTCCTGCTCAGCCGAGGAGTTCATGAGCAGCACCTCCGCAGGGCGTTGGCGGTTAGCATGAGGCGAGGCGACGAAGCCACCATCATTCAGCTGCTGAGCCGCCTCGGTCTGGACCTCAACAACAGCTCTCTCTGCCTGGGGAGCTTCCGGCTTGGCCGTCTGGATGCCGCCTGGCTCCGCCCCCTGCTGGCTGAAAGAGGAAGGACACACAGTCTGCGTTATAACAACAGTGAGGAAACACCATTGTACTCAACTCGTTTAGCAGAAATGGGTACAAAGCATTGACCAGAATCCGCCTATTACACCTTATTAACATCTATAACTGCAGATTTTCTAACACGTACTACTACAGACGTCATGTATGATGCAAATTTAAGAGACAGAACCATCTGCAGCAGTAAGATATTACCCTCCACAGTGTTTATTTAAGCAACCCTGCTAAAGTTTAGTTTACCAATGATTTTGAATGTTTGAGCCCAATAAATACTGACAGTCGTTTCCCAAAACATACTACTGGAACTGTAAATATTACAACTGTTTTTCCTACCTTCCAGACTGCCATTGGTTTCAGTTTATTCCAGTATGACATAAAATTCAACTTGTAGAGACTTGAAACGTTTGCAATAAGTAATCCATATCAGCGAACACAACGTCTATTAACATTATCTAACCGATCGAACACGGAGCTGCACACGGAGAAAATGTAAATATAAAAAATGGAAATATAGTCCCAGTATAAGATGAATTTTATTGAGAAATTAAAAACGACCATCCTCTCTATATTCAGACATGTATGTCAGCAGGCAAAACATTAAATTAACATTTTATTTTGAAACATTAGAGAATTTGACAAGTAACAGGAAAACAAAAATGGTTTCATGTTTTGGAATATGGTTGTAACACAACGTGCATGCTGGTAATATTTATTGTGTCTAGACATGCAAAATCACTGGTATGGTCCTTTAACTTCCACTATGTGTTTTATCTTTTCCAACCTGGTATAACAAAAGTACTAGTACACTATTACAAAATAAGATTGTTGAGAAGCTTGTTAAAACATGAGCTAATACATTTTAATCTGTTTGACTCAGTGAAGTTTAAAAAAATCCTCTGTCTTGTTTTTAAAGCTGAATTCGTTCATTTATAGAAAACTCACCATTTTAATGATGTTTCACTTTGTCTTGTCAGGTAAAGGTGTTAGTTTGGCTCGGCACATTCGGTCTTTGCAGAGGTCTAAGAGCGTGAGCGGTCCTCCTGGGTCTCTGGCTGACCTCTGTCTGACCTCTGGCTACGTTTCAGACGACAGCGACAACTCCAGCTTCAGCTTCACTTCCACAGACGACACGACCTTCTTCAACGGGGACTTGGAGAGCGACGGTAAAATTCCCCGAGATCTGGATAAAGCTAATTCTGCAGTTTGTCTGAGCTTTGGGATGTGCTGGACAGTCTGAGGAACAGTGGATATTCAATATATATATACAAATATATCCTGTGTAACTTACAGATATTGATGAAATGAACGATACAATATAAAGACTGTTGGTTTATTTCGTATATCAGGCAATCACATGTCGTCATTCTGATGATGTCATCGCTCTGTGTTCCCTTTGACAGGAAGTGATTCGCTGTCATGCACTCTGTCTCTGAAGCTCTGCCTCCAAACTTATTGAGTTATTACCTTTATTTTTATTCTGTTTTATTCAGTCGCACAAAAATATTCTGGCCTTTGCCATTTAATGTGAATAAAAAATTAACAACTATTTAATTTTCATTAACCTGGTTCTGCTCCCACATCAACCTGCCATACACCTCTCTCTCTCTCGTGCGCTCTCTCTCTCTCTCTCTCTCTCTCTCTCTCTCTCTCGCTTGCTCACATACACACACACACACACGCTGCACATAACAGTCTCTCAAAGGAGCCCCGTTACCCACAGTAAGTGTATAAATTCTGCTGGGTCCTGGATCCAAATCGTCTCCAGATTTAATCATTTTGTCCTCTTGACATTATCTGCCTGTGTGCCAAATTTCATCCAAATCCAGCCATAACTTTTTGAGATATTCTGCCTACAAACAGACAAACAAACACCTCATAATTATTTTTTGGCTGAGGGAAACTCTTGATTCACACCAAACTTTCTGCTGAGTCGTAGCTAATTCTTTCTCTCAGGTGTTTACTCTCCCGTTCTGGCTCAGGTGAGAGCTCTGCCGGCCTGCAGAAGGAGAGGATCCGCCTGCTGGACCTGTCAGGGAACGAGCTGGACTCTCTGTGCTGTCTGACGGACAGCGTCTCCGTGCAGCAGCAGCTGCAGCATCTGTTCCATCTGGATCTGAGCCACAACGTTCTGCTGAAGTTTCCCTCAGAACTCTGTCAGGTAACGTCTCTGCTGAAGGAAACAGGTCCAGTTCACCTGTAGCCGAATATCACATCGATGTCTCAAAGGGCTTTACGGCCACATTAATGGTTTCTAGACACAACGATTTCCCATCTCTAAACTCTAAATTCTGGGACCTCAGAGTTCTCATTTCTGTTTTCCGCATGATGTTCAGAATGGTCACATGCTACAGAAAGTAGTAAATATTGATAAATGATAAACTCTCTCAGCTCATGCACATTTCTGGTCATTTGTATACAGAAGGGCTACAAGAAACCATATACAGTTAAGAAAAACACCTATTTGTAAGATAAGGCATGTCGGGAAAATGAAAACTTTAAAGAAAAACAAATTTTACTATGCAGAAATAAAGGTAATTCCTCAGAAGCAGAAATTCAACAAAATATACTAAATTAAAACCAAACAAAATTTCTTAAAATGTAGTGTTGGTCTGTTGAGCACTGACATAAATTTGTACAGTATTGCATGAAATAAGTCATTTTTTGCTTTCATTCTGCAAATTAAATACAGTTTTATTTTTAAATTTTGTGTTTTTAAAACAGCTGAAGAACTTGCAAGGGCAAACTTAGAAACAATTACAGATATATTTAATGCAGAACAATTTTTTTAAACTGTAGAGTTTTATTGTCCAACATTTCATCAGGTATTTACGGAGCCCAGGAGAGCTCATGGAGAAAAAACAAAACTTAAGTTGTTCGCACGACTTACTAACTTTCAGTGAACTGGAAAAAGTAGTGTCATTTAAAATACGTTCAAGAGATACCAAAGATATAAGTTTAATAAAAGATATAAAAATATAAGGTGTTTGACAGCCAAAAACCGAACTATGTCTGCTTATTTGAGGCCAAGATGAAAATAAAACTGTATTAAATCCAAATGGTCCACTGTGTGTGTGTGTGTGTGTGTGTGTGTGTCAACTTGNTAAAACTGTATTAAATCCAAATGGTCCACTGTGTGTGTGTGTGTGTGTGTGTGTGTGTCAACTTGCACACTTGTCAATGTTGAAATACAGGAGATTTTCTGGGACATGACCCCACCCAGCCTGTCCCGATCTTATTCTCTCATCGAAAGCTTTGCTAGCATGACGGTATCACGTTTGTTTATTCCTCCTATGAGAAACCATTTTAATCAGCTTTGGTTCCGCTTGGCTTCAGGTGTCCCTGGTAAGCCTCCTCACTTGTGTGCTACAGAATGACCGAAACAGTTTGATCGGACCAATTACATTTCTGTATAACTGTCAAAACACAGGAGATTTACGGGAGAAATTACCAAACGAGAGCACGGCGGGAGAGGGGGTGAAAATATGGGAGAAACCTGGGGAAAACAGGAGTGTTGACAGGTTACCGTTAGCTTGTTCTGTTCTGAGCAGTGCAAGAAGTGACTCTGAAGACAATAAAATGTCATTCTTCTTCTTCTGGTGCACTGAACTGTCAGTCAAGTAAGTCGTGCGAACGAGTTAGTAAGTCGTGCGCATGACTTATTTTTTTTTTCTCCTTGAACCCTCCCAGGCTCCCAAGCATCTAAATTAAGTTTATGATGTCATATGCATGATGCTTATGATGTCATATGCATGTGGAAAAAAATGTGTAAAGTATATTCTTAATTTGTCGCAGAGCTTGACGAGTCTGACTCGGCTGGACCTTCAGGGAAACCAGCTCCAGTCGCTGCCGGTGGAGCTGCTGGTTCTGCCCTCACTGAGCGTGCTCAACGTCTCTCGTAACTGTGTGGGCCCCCTACTGACCTTTGACCCTGCCGTCACCTGTCCATCACTGCGGCAGCTCAATCTGTCCTTCAACAAAATCAGCACCTTCCCCGATCATCTGGGCCAGACCATGAGTCAGCTGGAGGAACTGTTTATGGAAGGGTAAAAAAATACAGTATTAAAGTACAAAATAAGATCTTCTCTATACTTTTGCATTTCACAAAGGAGGAAATGCAGGAAATTCAATGGTCATAATTGTATATAATTCAATGTCAGGCCTATTTGCAGGGATTTGGGAATATTTTTCTGAAATAGATTTGCACATAAATGGGTAGAAAAATTACTTTTTTTTTTTTTTTNTTTTTTTTTTTTTTGAGTACAGTTAGTCGCTCCTGATCTGGTTTGTATATGTAATCCAAAAATGTAATGAGATAAGTGGCTGCTGCTTTTCCAAACTGTAGAAAACTAAATTCCTCAGAAATCTTTCACACAATCTACTGCTGTGTATCGAGAGAGAAAGAAAAGCGAACCAAACAAAGCTAAGTTACTTCATTTAACCGATCTAACACGGAGTTGCTCAAAAGAAAACGTATGTCTCCACCAGGAAACATAGTCCCAGGAGAAGATGGCCTTTACCGAGAAATTAAACCAACTGTGATTTCTACATTTAGATGTGTGTGTTAGCAGGCAAAACAGTGTTTAATTTTAAGATGGATGTATCACCTGAACATTCGATTTTGAAAAATTAGGGGATTTGGAAAAATGGTAGGAAAAATAAAATATGGTTTTATGTTTTGGAAAATAGTTGTCAGTAACTTAATGTGTATGCAGGTAGTATTTACGAGGCAAAAACTTGCAAAATCACCGGTATAATCCTTTAAGCACAGTGTGGTTTTTTGTGTGTCTATGGTGACTGTTGGTTCTTTTCTGTGTTCAGCAACAGCATCGCTGAGCTTTGCAGGCCGCTGTGTCTGCCGGAGATCAAGCTGCTGGACATGAGCAAGAACAGTGTGACGAAGATTTCTGCAGACTTCCTCACAGCGTGTCCCAAACTAGAGACCGTCAACGCATCCACCAACAAACTCTGTGAGCACTATCCACTGGTCCAGCCTGATCCAAATAGGAGGACGCAAATGTAGAAAACAAATAAATGAGTTTAAATTTAACATGGCATATTGGATATTAGCGCTAAATACAAATTATATAGGCTTAACATGTCACAGATTAGAGCTACAAATAAGTAAACACACACACTTACACACACGTAACTGGTAGTTTCTCAGTCTGCGTTGTGTTTTAGGATGGTGCAAGAAAGAGACCAGCAGCAGGGCTTCTTTGGAACTGATCTTCGTTTATTTTATGACATGAAGTAAAATTAAATCAAATAAAAATCCTCCACACAAATCAGCAGCTCCTGCAGAAAAGAAATAACAGAAGCAGGAAACATTAGCGCAGCCTACCATGATATCCGATCACTAACTAAATCCATTTGAATATAAATACCTTTAAGGGCCAAAACGTAGAAATTTTTACATTAATATGTTTCTCAATATAATATTACGCCAAATTTGATATGATTACACGCTTTGTTCACTCTTCGTTCATACGTCGCCGGCAGGTCATCTTTGAAAAATATTTTCTTGTCAGGATGTCGTATCTAGGGTAGAGGGTTTTTTTTTTGTTTTTGTTTTTTTTTTTAAATAAATAAAATCTCTTAAAGATTATTTTTCTGTTTGGACCAGTGGCCGGCCACGTATTTTACACCTACACCTTCAGTGTTATCCTCCTGCAATTAAACTACCTTCTAATAACCTCAGCATGACACTATATGCTGCTGTTATTAGACGTAACCAGCCATATTCACAGTGACAGTAAACTTTATCTAGTGAATAAAGTGATTTAACACGAGGATCAACACCTATGACAGTTACAACACATGAATAGGATGTAGCATTATTACGCATTATGACAGGATGCTGCATCACATATAAACATGACATAGCCTAAATCAGTGTCATTACCAAAGAAACAAGAACAAACTCACAACAACCATCACATTTACTCATACGACCAGCAAGTAAGATAAAATGCTGTAAAACACAAATAACACAATCAGATTCAACAGGCTTCTCCACAGATTCCAGCCACATAAAAATCCATCAGACTTACCAAAGCTGCTCATCATCTGAAGACAAAGTCCATCCTCCTTTCTGTCTTTAGAAAGTGTTTAACCACACGGCTGGACATTATCGGTATGTTTCAGTTCCAAAATGTGAAAAAAAAGCGTTGTAAATCCATTTCTTCTCCTCCTTCAGCCATTGTGCGTTAAAAAACAACAGGACTAAGTAAAAAAATCTAAACAAAAAATCTAAAGCACTATATGATAAAATCTAAGCGTCAAGAAAGAAAGTTTAAATAAACAATGCTATGTTATGTGCTAGCTAGCTTTACTGAGTTAGCTAAGCTAACTGGCTCTCTTCTTCTTCTGATGAATTTCTGGCAGGCTGTTTAGCTGTTAGCATAATGCTAACTCTGATGACGTAGGCCAAGGCCAGCTAGAAGGCCCTGACGTGTAAAAGAACACGCCCAACATGGCAAACTCGAAATATGATTGGTTAAAGAACATGACAATCAACAACATCGTCCCATTAGCTTGAATAGCAGAGGGATTCACTGAGATTCTGAAGGCCTCAGGCTAGATTTTTTTACCCGGAGACAGCACAGGGGGAAAATCTGATTGGATAAAAGCTCTAATTTATATGAGCTGCACTGGAAGCAGCGCAACTGAGGGAGACAGAGAGTACTGTAGCGATGAAATGACGTTAATAAAACTGATGGGAATGAACTTTGTAAAATACATATAACATTAATAAAATATATATTAAATTATAAAAACATAATTTGATGATTCTGACAATCTCTAGGCCAGCAGAGAAGGCCTTGCTGGCTCTGACCGCCCATCACTGGTTTGGACAGAAGTCATATCTTTTAACGAAAGAAAAAAAAAGTCTCCGCCTCTCTCTAGCTTCACTTCCTGTTTGTTTTGCATCACAAATCAGCTGATTGGTTCTCCTCCTCATGTGATTTGTTATATTCTTGGTACTTACCTGGGTGTTTTGGCTTCAGATGGAGATACTAATTTGTTGTGTTTCCACCTTTACCTGTTAGTCTTTTTGCAGAACCATGCTTATTTAGGCGCAATATCATGATAAGAAAAATTTTATATAAAAAGTTACACCGTAATATGATGAATGATGATACAGCAGGCACACATTGGGCATAGTAACAAGATGCATTGTTGGAGCTTTCTAAATTTTGAAAATTTGATCTTTAATTGTAGCATCACCATCAATACATCAGCGGCTTTAACTATGTTATACTGCAACAGTTTTGAAGACTGGATCCAATATAAATATGAGAAATTTGGTGATGAATTTCATGACATCTTCTTGTTTTTCTTCAACATATATTTGTTTTCTTTGCAATATATAAACATGAACAGTTTTATGATGAAGAATGTGCACTTTCTCTTCAGCTTCCCTGTCACATTTGCCTTTGAAGATAATGACACTAAAGCTATCAAACAACAGCTTCATGGACATTCCCAAAGCTATACTTGATCTCCCAAAGTAAGTCAGATTCTGATGTAGTATTTTTTCATATACATTATTTTGAGTATTAAGCCTTGATGAAAAAGTTAGATTTTTTTCACTATATAAGAAGCAGGATTTGTTTACAATTGTTATGACTTTATCCGCACAGCTTGAAGTCACTGGACATGAGAACCAATAACATCGCTGTTTTACCGAGCCCTAAATTTTGGTTATCCAGCAACCTCCGAGAGCTGATGTTCAGTCAGAACTGTATCGAAGCTCTGGACCTCAGCGGACCAATCCACAGATGGATCAGGCTGGAGAAACTCCACCTGAGTGAAAACAAGCTGAAAGAGGTATACAGTGCTTGAAAAAATATTCCACCCCTCCTATTTCTTCTCTTTTTGTGTGTCTCATACTAAACTGTTTCAGATCTTCAACTAAAATCAAACATAAAACAAAGGCAACCTGAGCAAACACAAAATACAAGTTTTAAATAATTGTATTTATTGAAGTAAAAAGGTTATGTAATACCAACTAGACCTGTGTGAAAAAGTATTTGTCCCCTTAGTTACTACATCCAAAAAACTGCATTGATAAGTGGCTGCAGCTGGACTAGACACACCCAGACCTGGTTCTAGCAGCCCTGTTCATCACATCATCACTTAAATACACCATGTTCACAACAGGAAGTAGCTAAAAGCTCTCAGCAGAAGCTCAGTATGCCAAGATCAAAAGACATTCCAGAAGAGATGAGGAAGAAGGTGATTAAATACATCAGTCTGGAAGGTTCCAAAGCTGTTTCTAAGGCTCTGGACTCCAAAGATCCACAGTCAGAGACTTTATCTACACATGGAGAAGACCTGGAACAACAGTGAACCTTCCCAGAAGTGGCCAACCTACCAAAATTCCTCCAAGAGCATGGCGATGACTTATCCAGAAAGTCACAAAAAATCTAAGGAAAACGTCCAAGGAACTGCAGGCCTCTCACCTCAATAAAGGTCAGAGTTCATGACTCTATTATTGTGTATTGTTTATTGATCCCCATTCGCTTCCGCAATGCAGTTGCTAGTCTTCCTGGGTCCATCAATACACATAATTACATACATAATAAAACACTGAATCAAACAGAGATAAAATATACAAATTAAACAGGAAATACATAACTTTAAAAACAGTTAAACTTTTAAAATAGTCAAACCGAGCATCACATAATAAATTCATAAAATCTCAATTTACAATACACAAAACACCTCAAGATAGCCACCATTAGCTAATTTCCTTCAAGAACTGTCAAGAACTCATTGTGAAAACCACGGCTAACCCAGAAGAACATGAAGATTTGTCTCAATTTAGCCAAAACACACGTTGATGACTTCCGATCTTTTGGAGAATGTTCTATGAACAGATGAGTGGAAACTGGAACTGTGTGGAAGACAGGTTACATCTGGCATCAACCAATCACAGTGTTCCACAGTAACACCATACCTACGCTCAGCATGGAGGTGGTAGCGTGATGGTTAGGGGTTACATGGAGGTGGTAGCGTGATGGTGGGGGTTACATGGAGGTGGTAGCGTGATGGTGGGGG
>VXCM01009878.1:0-11207 GCA_014773175.1 Lucifuga dentata | reverse complement strand
TTTTTTTTTTTTTTTTTTTTTAAAAACACCCACAGCTGATTGAGCATCCTCTGCATCTGCTCATTGATCTGATTGGCTGACGTGCTGCATGATTCCTCATCTTTAACTCCGCCCCCCTCGCTCTCAGACATGCTGCTCGGGTCGTCTCCGTCCGCGCCCTTCAGCGACTGGCCGCTCTGCTTCCTGCTCCGGCGGGTCAAAGTGGAAGGGGGCGTGGCTACCTGCTGGGAGCAGATATATTTCTTTAAAGGAGCATACTGGTGATTTTTGCATGTTTCAGCTCAATAAACATAATCCACATACGTGTTACATTACTGACAACATTCTACATTTTAAAATTGTTTTTCCTACCTTCCAGACTACCATTGGTTTAATTTTATTCCAGTACGCTATAAAAATGTACTTATAGAAACTCGAAATGTGCTGAGATAAACAATCAATTACAGAAAACCAAATGTCATCCTACTTTTGTCAAAGTTATTTTATTTAACTGATTCATCACAGAGCTGCATGGAAGAAAATGTATGCTTCCGCCAGGAAATATAGTTCCAGGAGAAGATGAATTTTACCAAACATTAAAAACGAAAGAGCCTTCTGACATTTAGATGTATGTTTTAGCAAAACACTGAATTTTAAAGTGTATCAGCTGAACGTTTTATTTTGAAAAGATTTGTGGAAATAAGAAATAAAATAAAGTGTGATGTTTTAGCTTTGCTGGCTCAGACGTACCTGGAAGATGTTGATGCTGTCCTGGCAGTTCCTCTGCTGCGCCACGTCGCAGAGCCGTGCCGTGATGTCGATGCGGCGGCAGATGTCCATGTCCACCTTCATGGCCTTTTCCTGGATCTTACTGTCCAGGTCTGACAGGTTCTGATGACAGATCAAAAAAATAAAAATAAATAAAACGTGACATTTTTCCTCCTCGTTTTTTTTTTCAAGCTTTAAAGTCGACCGTCGTTTTCTCACGTTAAAATACCGTGAAGTGACTCACGTTGCTCACGAGTCCTTTAAAGAGAACAAGCTCCGCCTTCAGCTGCTTCACATGCAGAGCCAGCTCGTCCTGACACACCTCGCTCTCCTGTAGGTCCTACACACACACACACACACAATGTCTGACTCTGCAGCTTTAACTGGTTTCCTAATTTTAAAAACGAATCAACACATTAGGTGTTATATTGTTATATATTATTATTATATTGCTATATATTAAATTTATATTGTTATATATTATATTTATATTGTTATTATATTGTTACAAGGATGATTGACAGTTTTGTTTCCTACAAAAAAGAACAATTCAGCAAAATGTTACTTTAAAATGTACATTTTAACATTATATTAAAATGTACATTTTAATGTACACGTACATTTGTGTGTTATGTACAAATGTGCATTTTAACATTATATTGACTTATTCATGTTAAACCTTTAAAGTTGCCAAAATAACAAAAACAAAGATTTACTTTAGTTTCATTTCACTTTGAGCACTAAAGGGTTAAAACCTGACGTGATGCCGTGTGTGTGTGTGTGTGTGTGTGTGTGTGTGTGTGTGTGTGTGTGTGTGTNGCAGGTCCATTCTGGCTGTGTACTCCTCCTCCCATCTAACACACACACACACACCTTGGTGAACTCACCCTTGTTTTGTTTATTTAAAATTTGAATTGATTATAATAGAGGTAAGATGATATTTACCTCTATTATTAGAGAGAGAGAGAGAGAGAGAGATTTATGTCTATAGACAGTTGCCTGATGATGAAGACGATGCTGATGATGTCAGCGCCTGTCTGATGCTGCTGAGGCTGAGTCCTCACAGAGGACGGGGGGACACACAAGAAGTGTGTTTGTGTGTGTGTGTGTGTGAGTGTGTGTGAGAGAGAGAGAAGGGCAGAGATGGATGAGGAGTCAATAAGAACATCAGTGAGTAATTTAAGAAAAGACAGAGTCAGAGAGAGAGAGAGAGAGAGAGAGAGAGAGGGAGGGAGACAGACTTGGTGACATCAGTGCTGCATTGCAGGTAGGACAAAACCAAGCAGGGACGAGGAAGAGGAGGAAGAGAAAGAAGGGACAAGAAGAGAAGCAGGTGGCAAAGAGACAGAAATGAAATAATAAAGAAGTGATAGATGCTGGCAGGGAGAGAAAGAAAGACAGGAAGGACTCAAACATGCAGACAAAGATTCTCAGTAAAACTATAGACAGCGAATAAACAAACTAACAGATCATTTGTTTGTTTCTTCCTGGAAATTCGTTTTTTGTCCCTTTAAAAGGCTCAACCAGTAAATAAAAATAAACTAAAATTCCAACAAATAACTACCTCTGATTTTTAAACCGTCTGCCAATCAGAGTGCCTCTCTGTCTCCAGCTGATATCTGATTGGCTGATTTTATGTTCCACCTAAACATCCGTTTCAACAGAAAATCCATCAAGGATTTTGGATCAGATGCTCTCAAAACGCCATTTCAGCTGGTTACCATGGTTACTGCTGCCTGATGGTAAACCAATAATAATGAAAAAAAAAACAAACAAAAAAANTGAAAAAAAAAAAAAACAAAAAAACAAAAACAAAATGTCAACATAATGTATTTATAATAAATAAGCATAAATAAGCATAAATAATGCTAATGCTGAGCTGCTGTAAACGTTCTGCTGGCGGTGGAAATCGATGCGGCTGAAGGTTCGTCTCCGTGACGAATCAGCAAAATGATGAGCTCAGTGCTTTCATGGTTTGTAAAGGAGCATACCGGCGGTTTTGCATGTTTGAGCCCAATAAATACAACCCCCATACATGTTACGTCACTGCCAAACATTTCCCAAAACACAAAACTGAAGCGTAAACATTAGAATTATTTTTCCTACCTTCCAGACTGCCATGGATTTCAGTTCATTCCAATAACACTATTAAAAAAACTAAACACGTTGAGATAAATAATTCAGAGAACAAGACATCCTTCTTTTTTTTTTTTTTTTNTTTTTTTTTTTTTTTGTCAAAGTAACTTTATTTCCGCTCCAACACGGAAGACAATATATATCTCCGCCAGAGAATATAGTCCCAAGACATTAAAACGATCGTTGCAGATGTGTCTCACCTGAACATTTGATTTTAAAAGATTAGAGGATTTCGCAAAAATAACAGGAAAACTAAAATACTCTTTTATGTTTTGAAAATGTTGCAAACTCACTGGTATGGTCCTTTAAAGACTAAACGTGTCTGCATGCTTTAGCAGAGCTTATAAAGGTTAAAACGTCATATTTCCTGCTGCATAAACAACATTAATATGCTGCAAAGTAACAGAAGCTCTTTTATTTTTTTAATTTGAGCTCTTTAAAATGTTGAGCTATGAGTTTATACAACACGGAGGAATATCAAAGTACATGATTTAACAAAAAGGTTAAATGATGTTATGGAAGAATCGTTCATATTCAAAATTCATGAGGCTGAAATGTTGCATCTTTCATCGTTACTGCAGCAATAATGAATTTTATGATGCTTTGCTCAGTTATCGTATGCATTTTCAGACAAACCTTATAAATAAAATGCTACAGTCAAATTCCCTGAAATTAATAATCCTAACAGTCAATAATGATCATAAACACATTCAAGTGTCTGAATTTTGAGACTCTGAAATTGAGAAGTAAAAGCACAAAAATAATAAAACTGTGATTAAACTGTTTGAGATTGTTCCGTCTCACTTTAATTGGGTCATTAGAAAAAAGTAAGTAAGTAGTAAAATTTCTTCAAATTTTACAATTCTAATAGTCAGTTTTATCATGTCTGCGCTTTAGGAAATAAAAAGGAGATTTGGCATAGAGATGACTTCATCTCTATGCCAAATCTTGCATGGAGCCTTAAAACAGATATTTCAAAGAATGTTTTATTCAAAAATGAGAAAAATTCCCCTTCATGTATGGAGATTTATGTCATTTTTAGTTATTACTGTAAAATTTCAGAACTTCAAACATCTATTACTTCAATTATTAATTAATCTACGGATTAGTTTTGGTTTATATGTACAGATTAGGTTAATAATATTTTTTAAACTATTTAATCTGTAAAAAATAACTACAACTTTGCATCACAACTGACCAGAGCAAATAAATAAATAAATAAATGCTTTGATGAAAATTAAAATGACAGCCAAACTAAAAGTCTGAATTAATCAGCTGATTGTTTTGAAGTGAATCTGAGCAACATAAAAACATTATTTTATCTTTTTTAAAGTCCAACATTCATAAAAACATAGAATCAGCCAGACATGACGGAAGCCCCGCAGGACAAACTACATCATAACGCTTTATGGAATATGAATCTTCTCACCTCCGCTTGTATTCGTCTCTCTCTCTCTTCACCTTGGCCAGCACGTTGTACAGAGCTCTGATCTCCGGTGTGATGGTGTCCACCTGGACTCCGATACCGTCCGGTTGAGTCCAAGAAACCCCGGGACCCGTTACGCACGACTCCCTACCGGCGCTAAACCGGCGGCTGTGGCTGAAGGACCAGATCGCCCCCGGGAGGAACCGCGGGGGCCCGTTATTGGTGTTGCCATGTCCAGTGTTTCTCTCGTTGATGTTGGTGATGGTTTTGTTGGGGTCTGAGGGGCTCAGCGCGGGACTGATGGAGAACCCGGACGTGGTGAGGTTGGAGTTTGAATCCGTGCAGACCGGGATGGAGTTGAGGTCGCTGCCCAGCAGGTATTTGGAGTCAAACAGGTGAGGGGGGTGGAGGGTTGGGGAGAGGAGGCCGCCGGGCAGGTAGGCCGGGTTGTTGGCGTTGTGGAACGGGATCAGGCCCGGTCTGGCTGGGATAGGCCCAATAAATCCGGTCTGGACTCCGATCTCTTTGGTGTGCGGCTTCGCGTGTCCGTTTTCCTCCACGGCCTGCTGCAGCTGCTTCTCCAGAACTTTGTTCCTGCGCTCCAGTTCGTGGACTTTGGCCAGGAAGCAGCGGAAGCGCAGGTTCAGGGTCTTCAGGACGCTGATGTTAGAGCCCAGGTCGTTACGCAGCGCCGTGGCCGCCGGCGGCGCCCGGTGCAGCGGGCTGCTCAGGTGCAGGTAAGCGAGGCCTGACGGCGGCAGGGAGCCCAGGTCAAACCCGGACAACCCGTCAGGCCCAAACCCGGTGTGGTCACCCAGGAAGTAGCCCGGGTCCGGTATGGAGGAGTCCATCTGGCCCGTCACGTGGTGGTGCTGCTGCGGGGCCAGGAAACCGTTCTCCCCCAGGACCGGATTCATGCTTGAGTAGGAGAATCTGAAGTGCTCGAAATCCGGCATGAACACCGACTTCTGACCGGTAAATCTGGATGAAATGATTCAAATCCCGGAGCGGAATCCCGGAGCCAGCAGCCTTTTCTGATCCCTAAAATAAATAAATAAATTCAGCGGAGGTCACCTTTACGCAGAGCAGCTAAACACGACTCAGCGGATTCTGTAGAAATATTACAGGAAAATAAGATAGAAGAACGTTATAACGACACGCGTGAAATTAAAACAAAAAATAAACAGCAAAGTCCCGGTAAAGTCGCATTCGGTGCCGCAGACACGCCGCGGCTTTCTGACGCAAATATTACAGTAATATGAGGAATATCGCTAACCAAAACTTGTTTTTTCAAAGGAAACGAAAACTTAGCGGCTCTACCGCAAAATTAAGCGGCGTACCGGGATGTCTGAGGCGAAAATCCAAAGTTTGGTACCGAATAAAGATGAGAAATGAGCCCGAATGAACCGAGTAACGGCGCAGCGGAGCTCCAACAAACTGCGAATGACTGCGGCGTTCACTTACCGTATTAACGAGAAAAGAGGAGCAACAAAAAAAAAAAAAAAAAAAAAAAAGCTGTAATTACTGCAGTAGAGGCGCAGAGATGATTTAAAGAAATCATCCTAATTCTTTAGAGAAGTGTTTGGTTACCATTTCTCTGCTTATATTAAGTCAGATTCATCAAATGCATCTTAATTTATAAAATTCTGGTTTATCACTGAAAACCTAACAAATAATCTGAAAAAAAAACATTAAAATCAGAAATGAAAGTAAAATGTAAACAGACTCAATTTTACAAAAACAAAAATGTTCATTTGGAAGATACAGACGCTACTCATCTTAAAATATTTGAATACAAAGTCATGGCAAGTTTTTAAGGATAAAATGCAGAAAATTTAATTGTTTTATTTGAAAAAAAGGTTTTCTTTAGTCATTAAAATTGATGGAAATTAGATGATAAAAACAGCATTTGCAGCACAAACAGCAGTGTATATCTTTATTTTTTTAATAGTGATGCACAGAGGCTGTTTCTGCATTTATTTCTACTTTTTCATTTTCTATGAAACACATACTGCTAGAGAACCTCATTAACTTTTTTTTTTTTTTTTTTTTTTTTTAAGTGTCCTAATGGAGCAGGAAATAATGGGTAGGTTGTTCAACAAATTTCGGTGGAAATCAAACAGAAAAAACAGCTTTTGAAAGACTTTCTTATAAGTCTTGTGCAGGTATTTTCTAGATGTTCATACTTTGCGTTTTCCTCTGCAGTCTAACATTGCCTCATTTATCTCCCAGGAACAAATTTCATATTCTGAACAAGCTCAGGATCTTGGCTGAACAAATGAAACTAGTTTCTGTAAAAATTTCCTGACCGTCATGATCATTAAAGGGAAATTTCGCTAAACTTTGGCTGAAAACAAAGCAAGAGCACCAACCCACTGAGGTTAACACACAGACCCACAGCGAGTGTGTTTAACGCTCACATCAGGCTTCATTATTTATGAATATTACAGACGGGAAGTGGACACTGAGTCATGCTTCAATTAAATAAATAAATGAGAACAGGAAGTGTTCCACAAACTGAGAACTTTATTATCATGTGAGTATCAGAGCGCAAAAAAGACCATTCAGTGCATTAAAGTTCAGCAATGGAAAATCATCTGCACAGGCAACAAAAACTACCAACTACCAGCAGCCGCCATGTCGGACTGATGGGAAGCTTCTTCATACAAAAAAAAAAAAAGGGNCAAAAAAAAAAAAAGGGTCGTTAGATGTTTGCTCCCGGGCGGATGGCGAGACATCCAGTTACAGGTGAAGGAATCATGGGAAGGAACGATGTGTTGTGGGAACGACTGGTGAGGCCGAGGAGTTTTACTCCTTGGTGAACATGTGCAGAACCAGGTCGCACACGCGGTTGCTGTAGCCGTACTCGTTGTCGTACCTGCAAAGAGGAAGAAGTTACAAATATAAACAGGAAGTAGATATTTACAGCTGTGACCCGGAACGTGTTCTACGGATCAAATAAACATGTCGTGGAAGGCTAAAATGTAGTCAGCGGCTAAACGTGTCGGCTACACGCCACGTTTACGCACCAGGAAACCAGCTTGACGAAGTGGTCGTTGAGCGCGATTCCAGCGCCAGCGTCAAAGATGGAGGAGTGAGGATTGCTGTTGAAGTCTGTGGACACGACCTGAGCGGACAGAAATCAAATAAATACTCACTTCCTGTTTGGTCCCAAATACATTAAATAGACAGACAGGCCTTACAGAAATGCTGCAGAGATTTATTAAATATACAAACAATCCAAAAAATTAAAAAAGGCTCATAATAAGTTCTATATTAGCAGATATGACTGTACATAACCTTATGTCATTAATATTTTTTATACATTAAAGGACCATACCGCATTTCTTTCTATGATTCCTGTAAGCAGTTTTTACCAGGACATTATTCAGAGTCATGCTGCCCTCTAGTGGCTCCTTTAGGCTCTGCACTTAATCATGAACTTCAAACATTTAAACCCGGTAAACTCCTGCTGTACATACTCCCACACATGTGGAAATGATCATGGAGTTAGTTCGTAGGTTACCTGGTCCTCTGTGTATCCCAGAACTCCCTTCATGGGTCCCTCGGCGGCGGCCTTGACGACCTTCTTGATGTCGTCATATTTGGCCTGAAGGAAACGAAGCACGAGGAGAAAATTCAAGGTAAACGTTAAAATCAGACCGAAGGTCAGGTTTCACGGTGCGATTAGAATAATTATGCTAAATAATTAAACTCAAGACAGAAGTTTGCTTTGATACGTCATTGGGTAAAAAAAAAAAGTCACCATCTAAGGCAAAAATAAATAAGATAAATAAAATTAAAAAAAGCATTAAATCAAGTATCACTCAAACTGTGACTCAGTTTGAGCTGAATTCTGGAGTCAAACAGTCACACGATTCTTAAAAAAAGCTTTTGAATGACATGACGTTAGAGATACTTACCGGCTTCTCCAGGCGGACGGTCAGGTCAACCACAGAGACATTAGGGGTGGGGACACNACTTACCGGCTTCTCCAGGCGGACGGTCAGGTCAACCACAGAGACATTAGGGGTGGGGACACGGAAAGCCATTCCAGTCAACTTCCTGTTACAAAGAATCAGGTCAGAGTCACGAAAACAGTTCAGGACCCAGAAAAATGTCGTCGCAATGTTTCGTGTAATAGACAAAAAAAAAAAAAANAAAAAAAAAAAAAAGTTTCTATTTCAGTCATTAACTGATGTAAATCGGTGTCATTCCACAACCAACACCATCAAAAAAATGATCTCATCCTCCACAAAGGGTCAAAGGTCAGGCTCAGCCTCATTATCCCTCCATCCACCATCAGTCCGCTAAAAGTCAGGATATATCACCTGACATGGCATTTTGATTTCTGTTTAAACGATGGATGACCGCCTGAACACAGTGTTCTCACTTCAAAAGAGTGTGACAACCCGCCGACGCGCACATGAGAGCAGGACAGCGTTGAGACGTACCCGTTCAGCTCGGGGACGACCTTTCCCACGGCCTTGGCGGCTCCGGTGGAGGCGGGGATGATGTTCTGGGAAGCGCCACGTCCATCCCTCCACATCTTACCGGAGGGACCGTCAACGGTTTTCTGTGTGGCGGTGACGGCGTGGACCGTGCTCTGACGGCAGAAACAGGAAGCTTCCATAAACACAATGTACAGACAATAAGAAAACAGGAAGGCTTTAACTTCAGCGTTTTCTTACCATGAGACCCTCAACGATGCCGAAGTTGTCGTTGATGATCTTGGCGAGGGGAGCCAGGCAGTTGGTTGTGCAAGAAGCGTTGCTATGGAGACAAACAAGGAAAACAAGTCAGAAAAAAAAAGAAAATCTGATTAATTATTATTATTATATTAACATTAGAACTACAGACAGTTAACGTGTCAGCGGGCGCAGACAGTTTGAGTTTAGATTTAGAAGTGAGCTTTGTTTGACTTTCAGATTTTGATTTTGGCGCTGAGCGCGTGAAGACATCTGTCCTCAAAACATGCTGCTTCAGGAAATGGACCAGAGGACGAAAAGTCCAGCAGAAGCTCCAGATTTAGCAGAATGACCGTTAAAACCTGGATATATTTTAATAACCGCGGCGTCTCACCTGACAACCTTCATGGAGTTGTCGTACTTCTCGTGGTTGACGCCCATGACGAACATGGGAGCGTCGGCGCTGGGAGCAGAGATCACCACCCTCTTAGCTCCGCCCTTCAGGTGAGCCTGAGGGAACAGATTTAGTAGTTAAAATGACACTATTTCAAAAAGGGCCATACCAGTGATTTTGCATGTTTAAGTCCAATAAACACGACCTGCATACATGTTACGTTACTGCCAACCATTGTTTAAAACTTAAAACCGTATTTTAGTTTCCTGTTGTTGTGAAAAATCCGCTAATCTTTCCAAATCAAATGTTCAGGTGATAAACATGCCTTAAAATTTAATGATTCATCTGCTAACACGTATGTCAGAATGTAGAACAGATGGTTTCTTTTCATGTCTTGGTAAAAGTCGTCTTTTCCTGGGACTATTTTCCCCGGTGGAGAAATACGTCGTCTTCCATGCAGCTCCATGTTAGATCAGTTAAATAAAATTACACTGACAAAATAAATCATGTTTGCTGTGATGGATTAATTATCTCAGCATGTTTACAAATTAATTTGTTTTAGTACAACATACATTTACAGAACGACCTGAAACCAGCAGCAGCCTGGAAGGTAGGAAATACAATTCTAACATTTACCGCTCCTGTCATGTGTTTTGGGAAATGGTTGAGATGTGGGCTCAAACATACAAAACCACCGGTATGGTCCTTTAATAAATGCTGATTTTGCCATAATGTGGCTGGAGCTTCAGGATGAGAAACCCAGAATCAAACATGAATGAATTTAAAACAGGAAGTTGTTCAGAAATCATTTCGCCAAACTCACGGAAGCCTTCTCAATGGTGGTGAACACGCCAGTGGACTCCACGACGTAGTTGACGCCAGCATCGCTCCACTTGATGTTGGCGGGATCTCTCCTGCACGGGTCAGACAAGGCGGAGTCAGTCATGATCATTCTGACAGCAGATTGAGATGCTAACGTTTGGAGGCGCTAACATTTGGAAAAACGCCGCGTGGAATCAGGAAGAGGATCGGCTACGTACTCGTGGAAGACCATGATGTGCATGTTGCCGATGACCAGCTTGCCGCCCTCAGCCTTCACCTCGCTGTGCTTCCACACGCCGTGGGTGGAGTCGTACTTGAACATGTAGACCTGAAGGAAGAGCAAGCAAGTCAATTTCAGAACGCAGCCAAACGCAAATATTTTAAGTTACAGGGATGAAAATGTTGTTATAAGCTTCCTCCTCACTTTTCTAACTTTTCATCGTTAACCTAATCTGATTTTCAGATGAAATCAGCTAAACGTGCCTCCGTTTTGATTAAACTACAGGATCAGATTTACGCTGTAGAATTAAAGTCAAAGCAAACAGCAGGAAAAAAACCTCAGGAATTCGTTAAAGCACTCAGTCGTGTTCTCTCACCATGTAGTCCAGGTCGATGAAGGGGTCGTTGATGGCCATAACCTCGATCTTGCCACTTTTGACGGCGGCGCGGGTCACCAGACGGCCAATACGTCCGAATCTAAAACGCAAACGCTGAGTCAGAAACTGAATTTCCAACATGGACGAAACGGAAGTAAAGGCTTGAGAGATTTTCATTCTCCATTTGTAGATTGAAATTATTAGAATAGAACTTCAAATAATGGAGGAAATTGAATTTAGCCAAGATAGAAACATTTCAAACTCAATCTAAACGCCACTTTCTCTTTGTATGAAGTGATCTAAAAGGACCATACCGTCCATTTTTCATGTTTGAGCCTAAAATATTCAGTTTTCATACATGTTATGTTACTGACAATCATTTCCCAAAGGATAAAACC
>VXCM01009877.1:0-21639 GCA_014773175.1 Lucifuga dentata | reverse complement strand
CCATCGTGCTTCACTTCACTCCAGTAAACGGTGTCACTACCGTCATAGATGACATTACCAATTAATTGATGAATAAATTTGTTGGCAACTAATTTGGTCATTGATTTTTGTCAACTGTCAATTACTTGTTGCACCCCTACTTGACACCTGTTATGTTCTCATAGATGTTCTAGGGGATGAAGGGAAGTAACAAAAGAAGAAAGTATCCTGAGAGAGGAAAGAGGCTCGTGAGGCAGAAATCACAAAAAAAAAGTAAAAAAGTATTTATTTACAAGAAATAAAAGCAGCAAATACAACTAAAGGCACTGGCTTAAAAAAAACTAAATCAAACTCGCCAGGTTTGTTACACGACCCAAACAACCTATCAAACGCAATAATCAACCAAGTAAAGCACCAACAAAACACCATCCTTTCTGCAGCAAGGAGTAAGATGCACACACAGCCTGTAAGCTGCCACCCAATGGCCCACTGGCCCTGGCAGATCTCCACTCTCCACCTTTATGCGCTGCTGATTGAGAGTGGAGTCTCTGCTCCACAAGGCAGCACCTAGAGGACAGGAGAGAGAAGACACCACAAACAGAAAATCCACAGCACTCAGGCCGTAACAACACCAGATGAAGTAGTGTAAAGTAGGTTCTTAAATATGCAGCAGATCATTAACATGCTGATCTTCATCAGCTTTTACCTCACAGCAACACTGCCTTCATGTGACAGCGGTGCGCTGTATCTAGGAGAAGTTTTATGAATGAGCTTCAATTATCATGGCATGCATTTAGGTCAGTGCTACACCCATAGTGCCTCTTTTTTTTTTTTTATGAATTTGCCCCTTTATGTAGATTTTTTCCTTTAGTCACCCATCTATAGAGCCATGTAAAGTATTTGCTCCTTTACTGATTTCTTCTATTTATGCATATTTGCCACTTTTAATTTTGTAAAATCTTCAAACAAAATTTAAATATAAGACAGACACAGCCTGGGTAAACACAAAATACAGTTTTCACATCGTCGTTTCATTTATTGAAGGGGAAAAAAAGCACCTATATTACCCATATGAAAAAGTAATTGATCCCCCTTAACTTAATAAGCTGTTGTTCCACATTTAGCTCAATAACAGCAACAAACTCTTCTGATAACTGGATTTAAGTCTTTCTCTTATGTGAATGAATTTTGTTCCTCTCTTCTTTGTAGAATTGCATTAATTCAGCCACATTGGAGGTTTCCCAGCATGAACGGCCTGTTTCCTGTCACAGCCTCATCACCTGGCTAACACCATCCCTACAGTGAAGCATGGTGGAGGCAGCATCGTGCTATGAGGTGCTTCTCAGTGGCAGGGACAGGGAGACTGGTCAGAATTGAAGGAAGGATGAATGCAGCCAGATACAAAGGGGTCGTTGAAGAAAAGCTACTCCAGAGGTCATGACCTCAGACTGGGGCGACGGTTCACCTTTCAGACGACAACGACCTGAAGCATCCAGCCAAGACAACGCTGGAGCGGCTTCAGGACAAGTCTCTGACTGTCCCTGAGTGTCCCAGCCAAAGCCCAGACTTAAACCCCACAGAACATCTGAGGAGAGACCTGAAGATGGAGTTCAGATGCTTCCATCCAATCTGACGGAGGCTGAGAGGATCTGCAGGAAGAACGGGATAAACTGTCCAAATCCAGGTGTCAAAGCTTGTAGAGACGAACCAAGAAGACTCACAGCTGTAACTGCTGCCAAAGGGGGTCTACAAAGTCCTGAATTAAGGTCTGAATACTTGTGGAAATGAAAGATTTCAGTTTTTGATTTTTAATAAATTTGCTAAAATTTCTAACATGTTTTCACTTTGTCATTATGGGTTATTGGGTGTAGATTAATGGGTAAAAATGGCAATTTTATCCATTTAAAATTAAATCTACAACATAATAAAATGTGCAAAAAGTGAAGGGTCTGAAAACTTTCTGGAGGTGCTGTAAATGGGTTTTTTTTTTTGTTTGTTTGTTTTTGTTTTTTTTTTGAAGATGAATTGAGGAATTATCACTGTGGGTTATTCAGCCACATGTGAACAAGCATCTCTAGTCATGATGTGGAGGAAACACAAAAACCCATGACGGAGATGAAATATCACCATACTGTATGGTCTCAGCAGAAGTCGCTCACCTGTGGTTTGTATTTTCATACAGCATAAAACATCCATTGTTATGTTAAAATCAACAAATTCTTCAAACCCAAAACTCTGTTGTTCGGATTTCATCTTGCTGGAAAACTAAATGCATCTGGTGAAGCCCACAGAGGAAGTACGATTGGGGTAAAAGTGATATGCTGAGCAGCGCACGCATGAAACCAAACAGCTGCTTTATGATTTACAGCACAGAGATTCAGGAAAAACTCAGTGCAGCAACAAAACAAACCAAACATTCTGTTGCAACAATCTGCATTAGCATCACGGTCTTTGAAATAAACAGGATTTTCCAGAAACCACGGAGCAGAATGATGAGATCTGAATCACGACATTGAGAGTCTAAATACTGGATAGATTTTAACCACTTAGAGCTAAAGCCACTGTTATTATCATGCAAGTCTGCTGGATCTTCATGTTTCCTGACAGAGAAGGATTACACTTCATCTGATGCCAAACATGCCGCTGTGGGACTGACCACACCTAGGAAATGTTTCTGCCTGGAGATTCTCCTTTTAAGCAGAAGTTACTCTCCACACCCAGCCTGCAAACATAGAGTGTTCTCTCAACAGAAAACCTGTGGAACAGCTAGAAGACCAGAAATGTAGTGTTCTTCTGGAAACTAAGGTCTGAAAACTCTCCTGACACCGTAACGGCTCACAGAAAGTAACTCAGTTAATTGTCATTTTCTTCTTGCTTGTTTTGATTGGATGTTATTTTTTCCTTTTACACCTTGCATTAAAATGCAAGGTGTAAAACCTCATATCCTGATACCTTATATCCTGATACCTCATATCTCCTCATATCCTCATATCCTCATACCTCATATCCTGATACCTCATATCCTCAACCTCATATCCTGATACCTTATCTCAGGGGTCGGCAACCTACGCCATGGTGCCATAGCTGGCACGTGAGGCTATTTATGTTGGCACACAGAGGAGAATTACAATGAAGCAGAGGAGAAAAAATTACAATAAAATTATCATATCATAATTTAACACTTCACAAGTAATATAGCACACTATAAATGTTCTTACATAAACATTTTGTCCCATTTTTCTAGGACCAAAAAATTTCCCTTATTTTCAAAACTCAATGTTGATAGGTATGGATTAAATACTGTAAAAACATAATTTACAAATTATTGTTTTTGTAAGTATTGGCACTTCAGGCATGAGTGTATTGTAAAGTGGCACGAGTCATGGATAAAGTTGCCTATCCTGCCTCATCTGCACAATTATATCTGGTGATGGGTTTTACACTCTGCATTGATTTGTTTATTTCATTGGATCCCCATTAAGTTGATGCCTCTGCAACAACTATTCTTCCTGGGGTTCAAACAATCAAACATAACAAAATCATACATTTAGGTTAAAAAAAAAAACAATCTACATGAACTACATGATAAAATATCCATTCCAAACCTATTACAAATGATACAGAACATACAATCATATCTGACCTCTGACCTCAGTGATTCACCTTCTACCAACCAAGAACAGACAATAAGGCCACAGCAAGCTCAGCACCACAAGCTGGACAGTGGGGAAAAAAAATACATTAAATAAGCTTTTAATGGACCCCAAAACCCGCCGGCGGGTTTGAAAGGCATGTTTTCTTTAAACAATCACCAAAATTACACCATTTGTCAGAGCCAGAAACTTTAAAAATCAAAATTATTATTGTCATTTTCAAATTTCCGACGGTCCTTGAACTAACCATGTGCGCCTAATACTTCCTTGAGGAAACGTAACCAAATCTAAGCTTAGAATAGTGATATTTCCTCAAAATATCTTTATTATAAATGTCTTATTTAAAAATTCGCTAAAAATAAACCCTTTGTCCAGTCCAAATTCTGTAAAAAGCAACAAATTCTGCATTTTTTGCTGCAACAAGCAAGCCTGGAGCACCTCTGCTCTCTTTAAAAGTCACGTGACAACAATTCAGCGAGTCATTGGCTGAATGCAGACTGCAGCAGGAACACTAAGCCTATTGTTAATAGAGATTATAGGCTGTAAAAATGTAAATAGTTCTGCCCTTTTTTTTTATTTTTATTTTTTATTTTTCCAGTATTGGTAACACTTGTGGGCACTTGGAAAATGTATATATAGATTACATCTTTTTTCAATTTTTAAAAATAAATTATCAAAGAAATTCAACTTATGTTTTTTTTTTCTTTTTTTTAATGATTTATGACATTATAACTGTGTTATACTGCACAAAAGACATTTTTGAGCTCTTCCTACATGTAGCCATGATTGTGCTGCTTCCATAGAGGTGCAGGACTTGCAGCTACAGTGAAAAATGAGCCATAGTGATAAAAATGTGACAGGAGCAAAAACCGCCTAGAAAGTGCTTGGGGTCCAGAGGGTTAATTTGCTTTTTAAGATGAATTTATTTTTAACAGTTTTAATATGTAATGGTACGTTATTTCAATGGGGGAGCAGACGATAGTGGAGCAGTGCAGTCGGACATACGATTTTGCTTTCTCCACAGCAGGGAAAGTGGAGAATTTTGATTTGTTGTGTCGCAGTGATGTCCTGCAGATAAAACAAATAACACATATGAGAAGTATAATTTGCTCAGAGTCCAGAGACGGCTGTGGCTCGGCCCGGATCTGGACCGGAGTCTGGACTTTGAAGATGAATGGTCTAGATGGACACATACATGAAGTTACAAGTGAGAAATACTATTTTCTCCAGTAATCTAAGATGCAAATAATGTCAAAAATGAAGTGAAAGAGGAAGAAAAGACAAAGACAGATCAACTAAAATTATCACCGTGCGTACAGTACATACTTGTGTACTTCAGTTATCTTTGCAAATGGCACACTTGCGTAGGAGGGCTGAAAAATAGCATCACATCTCAAGGTCAGGATGAGGGGTTACCATAGCAACAGCACCTCAGTAATGAAAATTGCCTGTCACTCACAGATTGAAGCATGCTGCAGTTTACTGGAGGGTGAAACACTTTATTTGAAGCTCCTCAAGGCTTTTTCAAAAAAAGATTTCATAGCTTATATTTTGACGTGGTGCCACTACAGTCAGAATGAAATGCAGAGATCGTACCTGCTCTCCTGTAGCTTGGCGTTACTTCCACTTCCTCAGGTAAACCTGTCCGTCACGACACATGAGAGGAGAACGGACACACATGACTCTGCCATTACTGCTGACTAACCACAGCATAATGTCACCTACTTTACACCTGTCCCCCAGAGCCTCCTGATAAACAGAGGACATCAGCGTCACCACGGAAACAAACACAGAGAGAGCAAAGGTCATCTTACTGTCAACTCCATTTTCGTCATACTCCAGTAAACACATTTAATCTGACAAATCACATTCACAATAAATAATGGAGCCTAAATGACTAACAAGCTGAAGTTTGTACTGAGAGAAATCTGAACACACACACACACACACAAAGCTGAATGGAGGATGATTGGCTTTTGGTGTAGATTACTAAATGGTAGAAGTAAATTATCCTTCCTTTTGTTTATGTTACTGAAACCCTATATGATAAGGAAGTNCTAAATGGTAGAAGTAAATTATCCTTCCTTTTGTTTATGTTACTGAAACCCTATATGATAAGGAAGTCTTAGACCACGGTGGATCGAGAAGTTAAAGCAAATATTTGATGATACAGGATTTTCTTATTTGTGGGGATGTACAGGTGTGGTAAATGACAAGTATACTAAAGCAGCAGCTGAGATGAGAATATCTGACATATTGAGGCAAAGCTGGAAAACTGAAATATTTAACAACAGTCTCTGTACAAATTACAGAATATTTAAACACACACTCCAACTGGAAAACTATCTGTGCAATTTAAATGATGATTTGTGGTGTTATTTAGCGATGTTCAGATGTGGAGCCAGTGGAACACCAGTGGTTACAGGTAGATTCTATGGCATTGAATATGCCAGTCATTTATGTACACTTTGTAATTTGGGGAAATTGGGTGATGAATTTCATTTTGTTTGAATGCACTTACTTTAATCTGAAAAGAGTTAAATACCTGCCTGTATATACTGTACTAAGGCGAGACCAAATGTATATCAGATGAATAAGTTATGTAATTCTAAAGATATAATCCAGCATAATTTAGCAAAATTTTGTAAAGAAATTATAGTGACATTTAAACATGTAATATTTATTTTCTTATTGCCTGTATTATGTGAAGAGGTGATGTATTCTTGGTTTCTTTTTTTGTGTACTCTGCCACATTAATGCTGTATGTGTTGGTCTTCTCACTTACCCCAAGCGACGTCTTATGAAAATAAAAATTATTATATTATTATTATTATTTACACACACACACACACACACACACACACACACCTTCAGCCCAAGAAAGCTAACATTAGCACACCAGTTTTTCCCATACATAGGCTTTACTTGGGCGGCCTGCCCAAGTAGATCGTAAGATAAAATCTGAAGGTAAAAGTGTCGTAGAAAGATCCCATGATTAGCTTTTGTCACTGTTACAGTTGTTTTTGATTGCTAATAAGCATGGGTCAATACTGAAGCCACTTTTTCTAAACTCTTCATACAGGCTGCAGCACCAACATGCATCTTGGTCAAACAGTTCATCTGACCTCCAAAACTCATTCAGACCACCTTAACACTTCATACATGTCTCAGAATAAGCTCATTCCACCTTAACACTTCATACGTCTCAGAATAAGCTCATTCCACCATCACTTCATACGTCTCAGGATAAGCTCATTCCGCCTTAACACTGGCAATAGCTCTCACTCAGAAAGCACAACATGCTACAAAACACTAACAACAAGGTGCATTACATAAATTATGAACTTTTATCTTTGAAGTTTGAATGAATTTTCACAAAAATTAGTATTTCATTATAGAATAACACATTTTCACTTTATTGACTGTACTAAAGTCATTTATTTAACAAGTTTATTGTCTCCGAAAGTTTTCAGACCCCTTCAGTTTTTGCACATTTTATTGTGTTGTAGATTTAATTTTAAATGGATAAAATTGCCATTTTTACCCATTAATCTCCACCCAATAACCCATGATGACAAAGTGATGTTGTTAGAAATTTTTGCAAATTTATTAAAAATCAAACTGAAATTTTTCATTTCCATAAGTATTCAGACCTTAATTCAGGACTTTGTAGACCCCCTTTGTAGACCCCTCTTTAGCAGCAGTTACAGCTGTGAGTCTTCTTGGTTTGTCTCTACAAACTTTGACACCTGGATTTTGGACAGTTCTTCCTGCAGATCCTCTCAGCCTCCGTCAGATTGGATGGAAGCGTCTGAACTCCATCTTCAGGTCTCTCCTCAGATGTTCTGTGGGGTTTAAGTCTGGGCTTTGGCTGGGACACTCAGGGACAGTAAGATAATAATAATAAGATTCCACTCTACCAGTGCAGTGCATTGTGGGTAGAATTTTAGCTAATAAAATAAGTAGATAAAACTTATTTAAATTCTAACAAACCATTTTCTACATAAAGACGTAGTGGCTACTTGATAAAACTGTACAGAAAACTGAGAGACACCATAAGTGAAAACACTATGTGAATGTATGTATTTATATAACAAACGGTCACCTTTAACTGTTGTGGTGTATGAGTGGAGACAGGACTAGCACTCCCCCAGACAGGGAGAAAGCTGACTGTCTCCTAGCCTGACCCCTATGGTCTGCAACACATATGGCATGCTTTGATTGTTGCTGGAATAATTTTGATTTTCTTTCATGAAAGGAAAGAGGGCTATTGTTCCCCCTATCCTATCTAAACAAACTCATGCATTCTTCTCTGTCAGAGCAATGAAAAATGTATCAGTTTGGTCCACATAGACTTCTGTTTGCTGACTGTATGAAGAGTTTTGACAATGTGACTTCAGTTTGGACCAGTGCTTGATAGCAATAAAAAAAAAATGTAATCCATTTTACAGCAAAATCCCCATAGACCGGCATCGATCTTATGAGCGTACCGTAACTGCTCAAATAGTGCGGGCCCTTTTATTTATTTATTTTTTTAACTTCAACTGCAGAGAGAGAACCAGGCTTTTATTCCAGCCAGGTCATTATTTCTAATTTTAAAATATATGTAACCTACATGCTTCTCACTAAAGTTTCCCTCTACTGTGTTATAGTTAATTAGTTCCTGGAGTTTTCCTTTAAAACCCCACTGAGGTCACATGAAAGTGCGCTTGTTGGTTATTGTGGTTGCCTAGCAGCCAGTAGTATACAGCCTGGTAGTGGCCATTTTCAACTAGATCTAGGTGTTGTTTTTTTTCTTTGCATTTTTAAAACCAAATAGCCATGTTAAACTTTTGTTATCCATTTTGAATGTGGGGGNGGTGTGGCAGGGGGCTTGGATACACAGCATGCCTGCCCACAAGTACATTTTCAACCTATGGGAAACACTGCATCATGATGATATTCAGACGTTAGCTAACTTTTTTTTAGCATAATATGCTAAATGTTTCATGATCAAGATTAGCACATTAATGTGTCTACACACATAAGAATGTTCACATGTTCAGCCATGCTTTGCACTTAATTAATGCTGATGGTGCACTAAAGAAAGAATTAACATAACAGCATGCTAACATTAGTATATCATGATCACAAGTGAGAAGTTAGCTAAGTTATTAACATGTTAATAGTGTCAATGTTAGTATGTTAAAATGGTAACAGAAAACAGCTAGGATGTTAACATTAAAATATGCATGTAATGTTTAGCCTTTTAGAAGCCAAACATAGCAAATGTTACCACATTACATGTTTAAAGTTGGAGTTAAATTGTAATCTGCAACATGTGACATTATTTATTAACATGCTAATGTGTTAGCATCCATGTTAGCTAACATGTCACATGGGCCAACTGCAGTGACACTGAGGGACACTTGGCCTTTTCACTTGTTTGTTGTTACAATGTGGAAAAAAATGAAACAAGGAGGTGTGCCATTAAGGTGTCGACATAACCTGGTAAAACACACACACACACACACATTGTACCAAATTTATGCAAACATGCACTCAAGCTTGTTCTTGAATTGATGTCAAGATTTCAAAATTTCATCTGGTTCTTTGAAGATATGATGCATTATTCATGAGCTGTTAGTGATAAAATGAGAGTAAAACTAGACAGGACACAAAACATACTGTACTTCACATGTAGTGATTTAAAGGCAAATGCTTTGCAGAATGAAAAGTTCCTGTATCTCTCTCAGCATGAGTTCTTTGTGTCAGACAGAGCTGCAGCCATCATCAGTGAGGTGAAGCTTCTTTGGTGCTCTGTGTCTTATATCTACAGGCCAAATGAGGACAGACATCAGGAAAAGTAAACCTTACACTGCAGATCTTTTAGTCACACAGGCAGTAAAGTACAGTATGACGTCACCATTACAACTCATTTTCAACTGGAACATATCACAGCAGGAATTCAGAGAGTTGGAGGCCTGTCAAACCGCTATTCAAGGCATGTTCTATGAAAATCTATGAAATCGCTGCCAGCCACGGCTCACATTAATTTATGAATTCACGGTACAATCAGAAAATATTTACATGAACTATTTTTTTAAGCTTTATTTTCAGATTTTGTCATAGTGTCCAGTATTACCATCATCTTATCATTATTATTATTAGCATAATCCTTATCATAATAACCCTAAAGGAACAGTGACATAATTAGTCACGGTCCTGCGACCCTTGCCTGGGCTGCAGGATCGTGCCTCCTCTGATTAGGTCAAGTTTATGCATACATGCATGCACATGCGCACGCGCACACACACATACACACACACACACACACACACACACACACACACACACACACACTTCCAGTCAATAAAAGTGAGAGGTATATGGTATATGGTATAATAGGTATGCTGTTGTGGTAGAAAAACAATATTTCATTTTGGCCTTAAAGGACCATACCACCCATTTTGCAGGTTTGAGCCTAATATATTCAATTTTCATACACGTAACGTTATTGACAATCATTTCCCAAAGCATACTACTGGAACGGTGAATTAAAAATGTTTTTCCTACCTNTTTTTTTTTTTTTTAGAAGTTATGTAATTTTAGCATTTCAGTGCAATAAATAGTGTGGAGTGAATGTATGCCTCCACCAGGGAATATAATCCCAAAAGAAGACCTGTGTTTATGGAAAATTTAAAGGACCGTGACTTCATAAGGCTGTGTAACTATTAGCAGGAGAAACATGGATTTTTAAGGTGGGTATATCACTTGAATATTTGATTTTGAAAGGTTAAGAGATTTTGTAAAATATCAGGAAAGCTGAAATACGGTTTTATCCTTTGGGAAATGATTGTCAGTAACGTTACATGTATGAAAATTGAATATATTAGGCTCAAACATGCAAAATGGCCAGTATGGTCCTTTAATACCAACTGATGATGGTTCAAATACCACATCCTGTATGTTAATCAGGAACTTCCCTTCCTGGCCACAGGTAGTCCTTTTCAAAAGAATGATTTCACATCATGTGACAAAGCACTAATCATCTGAAGATGGTTCCAGTAACATGATAATAACTGAAGTAGCCTGCACAGTGTCCAGACCTCTGCACAGCAGGGAACCTGAAGGATGAGCTGAATGCCAAAAACGCAGGAAGAACGCAGAACTGAAAGATCTCCACCATGGATCACATTGAGTCTCCATGGACTGAAATCAGCACTTTGTTGACTCCAGGCTGCTCTGAACGTACTACGCATGTAGTACCGGATGCTAATAAAGTGTCCATTTAGTGTAGGTTCAAAGGGAAATTAAGTCATCTCTGACCTTTCTCTTATTTTATTTAACCTTTAGGAACTGAAATAACAGTGTCGGTGAATATACTCCACCACCTCCACCTCCAGTGCTCCAATGCCTGAAGCTAAGTTGGCCCCTAATTGACACTAACAAAATCTTTACTTGTGTACACAGCAGAGTCTTAAACAGAGCAGAGATCCAACAGAAGTGAGAAACAGTCAATACTGGAGTGTCACCATCAAAATCAATGTTTTAAACCTTTGCAATTGAAATGTGTCACAACAATCAATGTTTACATGTAAAACTTACATGAATTAAGATAATAAACCTATTTTTTCAAACTTCATAGAAACATCATAATTAGAGTATTTTACTCTGAATAACAGACTTTGATTAAATGACTAATTGACTAAATCGTAAATCGATTTATTTGAGCATGTAAACATTATAATCAGAGTATGAAAACTTCAAATGCATTTCCTCACCTGGCGGACTCTCCTCATACTTTGGTTATGCAACACGTCATGTATTTGGCTAACTGCAGAATTTTATTAATTCCATCCATGCATATATTTTACTTGCATTTTTTGCCTTAATTGGAGGACAAATAGTCTGATCTAGTGAGCATGTAAACACCTGGTTATCAAGCCACAGGTTTATGAACTCTCTGCTGACATATTACAGCCACTTTGTGTTATTGGTCAGTATAAGGCTGAAAGTATTAACCTCTTCTATGTGACCAAAAAAAGTAAAGCTGTACATTTGATTTGTACCCCTAATATACACGGTTTCTGTCATGTAGCCACAATGCTGATGCCTACTTTTGACATACTCATATTACCAGAGATGTGTAGTAACAGGTTCCATTTACTCTATTACATTTACTTAAGTAACTTTTTTCACAAAATTGTTCTTTACTGAGTAGTTTTACTGCAGGATACTTTTAACTCATACTTGAGTATATTTATGAAGAAAAAAATATACTTTTACTCCGTTATTTTGTCGCACTCTTTGCGTTGCTTTTGATTTCATCGTTTGAATTCAGTCACGTTCAGTTTTTCTCTCATTGTCAGACACTACACTGTCTGCTTCAGCTCCCAAGTAGCCACGCCCCCACCCTCCGTTTCCATGGTTTTGGAACAGAACAGTCATGGCGGAATCAACAGTGGGAGGTTTAGAAGAGGCACATCCCTGCCACATTCAAGTGCTGTTTTCTTTTCAGCTACAAAATGCGTTGCGTCTTTGTCTGCTAAAAATGTGACATTTCAGCTTCTAAGAATCAACATGGAACTTGAGGAAACGTGGCGGTAAGCTGCAACGTTAGCTACTTAGCTAGCTGCTGCTGCTAATGCTAACTCAAGTTTCCCTGTTCTATTCTGGGTAAATTCATGAAGCTACGGTAGCTAATTGTCTTAGCTAGCTGCTGCTGCTAATGCTAACTCAAGTTTTCCTGTTCTATTCTGAGTAAATTCATGAAGCTAACCTAGCTAACTGTCTTGGGGCCAGGCCAGAATTGTCATGATTTGTTATGTGGTAAATATCTGATTTATTACTGTCTACTGTTTCTTTATATGATATGATTTGGATTATATTAGAAGCTTCATATGGCTACTTTGCATTTTTCTTCCTCAGACGAGCACTTTATAGCTTGTTGATTATTCTAAAGAATAAGCTTGATCAAAGTTACTCACTACTCAAGTAATCTTTTTCATAGATACTTATTACTCTCACTCAAGTCATTATTTTGGTGACTACTCTTACTGATACTTAACATAAAGTAACTTTTACTTGAGTACAGGTTCTGACTACTCTAACCCACCTCTGCATATTACTAATACAGTCTTTTTATTTGCATTATGGCAAAATGAGCATTTGTTTCTTTGTGGAAGTCACAGGCTGTTTAATGGTCAGATGCTGAGTCACAAACATGACCGCGCTTCCTCCTGCTTGTAGTTGTGCCATATTCCTAAAGTGAGGCCTCCTGGAAGCGAGTCCAGCTGGCATGAGTCTGTTAGACCTGTTCACGGCTGCTGAGATGCCAGTTATTTCCTTTTGCTGATTTACAAGCTTAAAGCCTGGATATCCAAAGCCCTGTCGAGTTGTAAAACTGTCAGTGTAAGGTTTAAAGCGTATCTCAGAGGAATGCGTAGAGTGTGATGCTAAAGAGATGCTAACCAGTCAAAAGTTTTGAAACCCTGAATAGTCAGAGGACTACAAATGCTGTTTGACATTTGAGTCAGTCGTCTCAGTCTACTCATGCCTTTTTTTGATGATCAAACATAAATCTTGTGTAAACCAGAAAAAAACAACAGAACCACCCACATATCATTGACTCAACAGTCTGAACCACAAAAGTTAACGTCATTTTTTTTTTTTTTTTTTTNTTTTTTTTTTTTTTTTTTTTTACAATAAATACTAAATTTCTAACAAAAAGGTAAATGGATATTGTCCATAAACTAAACATTATATTTGTCAAACCGTATGAATTTGATATATATGCAGCTGCCCTGTGGTGAATCTATATGGAAAAATAATGTTTAAAAGCCAAATTCGTATATGGCCGTATTTGGCTTCAACTATTAAAAACATTTAATTAAATTGATTGAAAGTTGTTTTTTTCAGAAAGGAAGTCTATTTCAGATAATATAAAAGTGAATAACATAGTTCTTTGTGAAACGTTGAGCTCTGTTGAAGAAATCCAGGATAGGTTCATATACATGTGAGATTTTGTTCATATAAGCAGTGATTTAGCTCATTTATGTACTTTATAATTACAAGAGAACACACCTGATTTGACTCGCCAGGTGACAGGAAGGGATGGAAAACATGCAGTGCTGTGGTTTGGAGGATCAGGATGGAAAATAACTTTGTCTGCAGCAGCTCAGCGTTAGCTCAATGCTTCCATCTTGTGACTACAGACAGTATGGCAGCATAAGTGTGGAGATGCATCGACTTAGACTGAATTACACTCAGAATAGGACATGATTTGCACAACGTTATTAATACTGCATGCATTTGCAGCATTAGACTCTATTCTTAGGTAGGATTTACCTGCATTGCATGTAATCATAATTTTCTTATATTATCCGTCCATGCATTTTTTTTCTGCTTATCCTGGACTGGGTCACGGTGGCAGCAGACCAAGCAAGGCAGCCTGGGCATTTCCTCTCCCCAGCCACATCCTCCAACTCCTCTGGGGGAATTCCGAGGCGTTCCCAGGCCAGATGAGATATGTAATCCCTCCGGCGTGTTCTGGGTCTGGCCTGGGGTCTCCTCTCAGTTGGACAAGCCCGGAAAAAGGAGGCATTCAGGAGGCATCCTAATCAGACGCCCAAACCATCTCAACGGGCTCCTTTCAATGCAAAGGAGCAACGGTTCTACTTTGAGTCACTCCCAGACGTCTGTGCTCCTCACCCAATTCTTAAAGGACCATACCACCCATTTTACATGTTTGAGCCTAATACATTCAATTTTCATTCATACACGTAACGTTACTGACAATCATTTCCCAAAGCATGTGAATTAAAAATGTTTTTCCTACCTTCCAGACCTCCATTCAGTTCATTCTGGTACGTTATTAAAATCAACTTGTTGATATTTGAAACGTTCTTGGGATAGGTAATCCATCATCACCAACAAGACGTGTGTTCAGGTTTTTTTAAGAAGTTATGTAATTTTAGTGTTTAAGCTCAATAAAAAGCGTGGAGTGAATGTATGCCTCCACCAGGGAATATAGTCCCAAAAGAAGACCTGCGTTTATGAAAAATTTAAAGGACCGTGACTTCATAAGGCTGTGTAACTATTAGCAGGAGAAACATGGATTTTTAAGGTGGGTGTATCACTTGAATATTTGATTTTGAAAGATTAAGAGATTTTGCAAAATATCAGGAAAGCTGAAATACAGTTTTATCTTTTGGGAAATGATTGTCAGTAACAACGTATGAAAATTTAATATACTAGTGCAGTGCCCATTGAAAACCTTCTTGTTCAGAATGGGTCAGACTTTATGGTGTGTGCTGCAGCCTGCCATAAGTACCCATGGACCAGAGCGTATCCCGCCACACGGACTACTTTTTACCGGCATAGCTCAATTCGAGAACCGCTCATCGAAACAACTTCACACATGACGCTGCACTTCCTTGGGTCCTGATCAATAAATCTGCTGAATTTCAACTTCATACAGTGCCGGGTTCTAGAAATGTTGGTGCTACAGACAGAGAAACTGTCTTAATAGATAGATTAGACTCAAACATGCAAAATGACTGGTATGGTCCTTTAACAGAAACAAACTACACACAGCAACTCAAACATCAACATTTCCTGCTTTGTCACCACCAACAGTGTTCAAACATCTTAATATTAAAACCTTAAAAGAGACAAAATACCTTTTTCAAAGACTGTAATCAATTAAACTATACACACTTTTTCAAACAAAAGTATAATAGTTGAATGTTACTTAGAGAACAAATCTCTTTGTTGATGGAATAAAAGAAAGAAAATGCAATCATCTGTTTAATAGTTAACAGTAATACTTCACTTAGATGAGCAGATTGTGAGTTTCTCAGTTGATATTCAAATTTGTGATTATAACTGTGATGAAAGAATCCAAAAATAAAGAATGCAAGGTAGACAGTAACCTGAAACAAATACATAAAGTGATATGAGAGTTATCCTGCGTCAAAATAGCTGAATTTAAAACAGGTTTCAAACTGATTCACACGTGTTCCTGAGGTGGAAGCTCTTCTCATTCCTGGTTTATTTTTTAGTAAAAGTGAGGCTGCTCTAGTTATAAAATCCTCTCCAGTACCAGCAGGTGCAGTTGAGGCCTGCAGCGATCAGCAGGATGACCAGCAGGGCCACGAACAGAATGAAGGCGATGACGGTGGCGCTGACGGCCCACACGAAGGTCCTCTTGGAGAAGTCGATCATGGGCGAGCGGAGCGCCAGTCGTGCTCGGCGTGCCCGCTGGCGGTCCTGAGGAGGGTACCGGGCCAGGTTTACCCTCTCCATGCCCAGCGAGCGGACCAGGCACGCCCTCTGGTGGCTCAGCTGATCGAAGGTGTGTTTGCCGTGGTAGCGTCCCATTCCACTCTGACCTAGACACACACACACACACACACACACAGGTCAGAAGTCCATAGTGTTATTCAAATGAGAGGCACAACTTTACTGATGGCGGCAGTTTTCATAAATTCTGCCACCAACCAACAAACAAACAAATAAATAAATTTGCAGCAGATGGAAACTGTGATCACTTTTTATTCCAGAAAATAGTGATATCAATACACAGACTCATATCAGACAATATGGGGTGGTTTATAATATAGCCCCTCACAAAAATATGCCCCATACATTTTCCATGCGAGGGGCATTTTTTTGGCCTTTTTTTCCACCAAATGCGTGGGAAAATGTGTGAGGTAGGATTCACCTCATGCTAAAGTTTAGCTAAACACAGTGAAGTTTAGTAAAACACGCCGCAGTTTAGCCAAACGCACTGAAGTTTAGCTAAACACACTAAAGTTTAGCTAAATACTCTGAAGTTTAGCTAAACACTGAAGTTAGCTAAACACGCTGAAGTTTAGCTAAACGCAATGAAGTTTAGCTAAATGCTCTGAAGTTAGCTAAACTCGCTGAAGTTTAGCTAAACGCAATGAAGTTTAGCTAAATGCTCTGAAGTTTAGCTAAACGCAATGAAGTTTAGCTAAACTCGTTGAAGTTTAGCTAAACGCAATGAAGTTTAGCTAAATGCTCTGAAGTTTAGCTAAACGCTCTGAAGTTTAGCTAAACTCGCTGAAGTTTAGCTAAACGCAATGAAGTTTAGCTAAATGCTCTGAAGTTTAGCTAAACACTGAAGTTTAGCTAAATGCTCTGAAGTTAGCTAAACTCGCTGAAGTTTAGCTAAACACAATGAAGTTTAGCTAAATGCTCTGAAGTTTAGCTAAACTCGCTGAAGTTTCGCTAAACGCAATGAAGTTTAGCTAAACGCAATGAAGTTTAGCTAAATGCTCTGAAGTTTAGCTAAACTCGCTGAAGTTTAGCTAAATGCTCTGAAGTTAGCTAAACTCGCTGAAGTTTAGCTAAACGCAATGAAGTTTAGCTAAACGCTCTGAAGTTTAGCTAAACTCGCTGAAGTTTAGCTCAACGCAATGAAGTTTAGCTAAACGCTCTGAAGTTTAGCTAAACTCGCTGAAGTTTAGCTAAAGTAGAGACACTTTAGAAAGAACACAGAAGGACGCTCTGAACATACCAACACCACCAAACGGCAGAGAGCTGAGCGTGTAGTGCATCATGACGTCGTTGACGGTCACGCCGCCACTCGTGGTCTCATCAATCATCCTTTTTGCTGCCTTAGAGAGGCAGAAGGAGACAAAGTGTGACACATCAGCGTGAAAATGAGCCCTGAAGGAACGCTTCCTTCCTGACGTCCTCACCTTCTTGTCAGAGCAGAAGATGTAAAGCGCCAGAGGTTTCTCTCTCTCGCTGATGAAGCGGATCGCATCGTCCACGTCGCTAACGGTCACGATGGGCAGCAGAGGGCCGAAGATTTCCTCCTGCATCAGCCTGGAGTGGGGGGGCACGTCCTTCAGCACGGTCGGCGCTGGTGTGTTTGATAAGACCTTAACGTCACCAGTGTTCATAAACTTGTGATGTGAAGTAACTGTGATTTTTGGCTTTTCTCTAACTTATTCACGTCCTAACTCCATAAGTGAATAAGCTTCCTACCGATGTAGCGCTGTGAGGCGTCGCTCTGCCCCCCCACTACAGGTGTGTAACCCTCCATCAGAGCCAGGATGCGGCTGAAGTGTCGCTGGTTGATGATTCGGCCGTAGTCTGCTGAGCATTTGGGATCAGCGCCGTAGAATTCCTGTGTTGGTGAAAGCACCTTCAGACTAGGGCTGAGCCATGCAGCCTAAAAATAAAATCTCAAATTTTTCCACACTTATGGACGATTCTCGATTTCAGTCTCGATTTTTCTTGTTTTTCTCCAAGCTAACTTAAAATAAAGATCAGACCATCTAACTATAAAGACAGAAATCTCTGTCTGTGGCACCAACATCTCTAGAACCCAGAACTGTATGAAGCTGATATTCAGCAGGTTTATTGATCAGGGCCCAAGCGGTTCTCAAACTGAGCTGTGCCAGTAAAAAGTAGTCCCTGCGGCAGGATATGCCAGCCACAGCAAACAAAGCAAACTAGCTCACGAGGACATGCAGAATTAAATTATGGCAGGCTGTGGCGCAACCATAAAGTCCGACCCATTCTGAACAGGCACGTTTAGAACGGGCACTGCACTAGTAACTCAAATAAGTATTTTCTTTATTAAAATAATAAAGACAAATAATAATAATAATTTTAAATAAAGTTGTAGGGCTTTCTAAAAAAAAAAAGCTTTTTACAGCGATGTCCAGGTTCCTGTCAGGAACACCAGCCTGTCTGCTGCCTCTGGCTTGATGCTCTGACATGTTACAGTATTCCACGTATGAAGACCCTCTGATCAGAAGCCATGACACTGGAACATGATGCAGGAACATCATTTGCTTTTTTGCTACACTTTGTGACTGCTGCATCTGCATCTGGCAGCGCTGCATTGCTGCCACTCAGCTGCATGTTTCTGCTGCAGCTGCTGAAATACATTTGAAGTACTGCTACTTTTAGTAGCTGCACCTCCTACAAACTTTACAGACACGCTGGTTTGCTGCACGCCGCGAAGCACAAATAACATTTCCTTTTTTAGGAACGAGCTCGTCTTCAGTCAAAGTGTTTCTTGGTATCTTGAAGCACGTCTGACCTGCTGAAAGCTTCGTGGGCATGGCATCAAAGAATGTGATGGACGATTGATTGGTAGGTTTAACAACCCCAAAATGAGCTTGTTTGACGGAGAGCAATCTGCTGACGTATGTCCCCCGTTAAAAATAGATATTAGTTTTTTAAAAAACTAGTGCAGTGCCTGTTCAAAACATGCCTGTTTGGACTGGGCTGGATTTTGTGATGTGCGCTGCAGCCTGCCATAAGTGCCTGTGGAGCGCCGGAGCATATCCTGCCATGCAAACTACTTTTTACCAGCACAGCTCAGTTTGAGAACCGCTCATCCAAACAACTTCAACGTGACGCTGTACATCCTTGGGTCCTGAGCAATAAACCTGCTGAATATCAGCTTCATACAGTGTCGGGTTCTAGACATGTTGGTGCCACAGACAGAGATTTCTGTCTTCATAGTTAGATCTCGATTATGTGATTTGCCATTTTACACATTGTGCAAAAACATAAAATCGAATTAACTGATTAAATCTATTTGTCGCCCAGCCCTAGTTCAGACCATACAGTTTGACTGAAATAGGAAACGTGAGGTTGTTTTAACAGCTCATACCAGCAGAGTGTGTCGGATGCATTCCACCACGCGGCTCTGGATGCAGGGCTCGCACAGGATGTAGTCTGGAGCGATGCATGTCTGCCCGCAGTTGGTGAACTTTCCCCATGTGATACGACTGCACACAAACCAAGTATCAGTCAGTGTGTGTGTGAGGTCATTCACTTTCTGACTGCACAATGTTTGGATTCTCCATGAGGAAATCACTCACAGTTACAAATTACAGCTACAAACTGTGTATATTAGCCATTATTGCTGAGTCAAGGCATATAATAGAGAAAATGCAATGTTGCATTTTTTCTGATAAAGAACTGCACCAATTTTTCACTTCAAACTGAGTTTATTGGTCATGAAGCTACAAACATCTGCCTGTTTATGTGTATTCTGCACGTGAAAACGTACACAGTTTAAAAAAAACTGTGCACGTTTTGTGGCTGCAGAAGTGGAGTAAAGTGACCTCTGACATCTCAGGAGTTACTTCCTGTTGGTGCTTGTTTGAAAAATAATTCAACCACAACTTCAAGGAACAGGAAGTAGCTGCTGTGATGTCATAAGGAGTGTATTTCTCTGACTTTGTTTTCTTAGTAATGCTCCCCACAGCAAAGCTGAATTTTCTGTCTAAAACTGATGGACTTCCCCTTTAAAGGACCACGCCGGTGATTTTACATGTGCGTGTTCCAAGACATAAAACAGGATTTTAATTGTCTTGTTACTTTGCCATATCCCCAAATCTTTCCAAATCAAATGTTCTTGTGATACACACTTAAAATTCAAAGTTTCATCTGCTAACATATATGTCTGTATCTAAAAGGCACAGGCATTTTAAATTTCTCTGTAATTTCTCCTGGTGGAAACATACATTTTCTTTGGTGCAGCTTCATGTTGGATCGTTTAAATAAAGTCACTTCAACAAAAAAGTTAACAGACGTGATGGATTCTCTGTGACAGATTATTTATGTCCAGCGTGTTTCAAGTCTCTACAAGCTGATTTTTACGGCTACTGGAATGAACTGAAACCAATGACAGCCTGGAAGGTAGGAAAAACAATCTAAAATGTACTGCTCCAGTCGTATGTAATGTAACGTGCATGTGGGTTGAAAATATTGGGATCAAATGCAAAATCACTGGCATTGTCCTTTAAGACTTGTTGTCATGTCTTGGCATCAATTCCAGATGTAATGTGTGTGTGTGTGTGTGTGTGTGTGTGTGTGTGTTACCGGCAGGCCACTCTGAGGTCACAGTTCTTGTCGATGTAGCACGGACTCTTCCCTCCCAGCTCCAGCGTGACCGGCGTCAGATGGCGAGCTGCAGCCTCCATCACGACTTTCCCCACCGTGCTGCTGCCCGTGAAGAAGACGTGGTCAAACCTCTGCTGCAAAAGCTCCTGAGTCTCTGACACGCCGCCTGTTACCACCGGGTACAACTCCTGAAACAGTCAGCAGGAAGACATCGCTTCAACATGTCCTCTCTGCAGGAGGAAAACGTCTTCTGTGGAGTGTAACATTACTACCGTGCAACATGTTGAAAAGTACATGAGACAAAAAGACGATTCAGATTCATCCAGATTCGGCTGTTTCTCATCGTAAAAAACATACAAGTACACAGATTTCCATCTTCCTATGTTGTTTTACGGTGAATTTTGAAACATTTGCAAATGTTTTAACGTGCAAAAAGCAGCACGTTGTTTCTTGAACGACCAGGGCTACGAGTTTCCACAGCAAACTTCAGGTCATCTGGTGTGGAGTCGCAGAGCTGTGAAAAAGCATTTGCCCTTCCTGATTTCTTCTAGCTTTGCATATTTGTCACACTTAATTATAGCAGATCTTCAAACTAAACACAAATTTATTGAAGGACAAAAGCTATACAACATCTATATCATCCATGTGAAAAAGTAAACTTAAGTGGTTCCACATTTAGCAGCAATAACAGCAACAAACTCTTCTGATAACTGCAGGTAAAATCTCTCTCATCATGTGGAGAATTTTTTTCTTCTTCTTTGCTGCTTTAATTCAGACACATTGGAGGTTTTCCAGCATGAACGGCCTGTTTAAGGTCCTGCAGCATCTCAGTGGGCTTCAAGTCAGGACTTTGACCAGGCTGCTCCAAAACCTTCATTTTTTTTCTGTTTTTTTCTTTTTTGATCCATTCAGAGGTGAACTTGTCTTGTACTATGGATTGTTGTCTTGCTGCAGATGGATCTGAGTTTCAGATCACNCAGAGGTGAACTTGTCTTGTACTATGGATTGTTGTCTTGCTGCAGATGGATCTGAGTTTCAGATCACAAACTGATGAGCAGATTTTCTCCTTCAGGATTTTCTGGTAGAAACAGAATTCAATTATGACGAGTGGCTGAAGCAGCAA
>VXCM01009876.1:0-21825 GCA_014773175.1 Lucifuga dentata | reverse complement strand
TTTTCTTGAAATGAGATTATTTTTCTAATGCAAAACATGCTTGACAAGATTATTTTTCTTTTTAGACGAAAAATAAGATTTATTTTCCAGAAACAAGGCTTTTTTACTTTCTTAAAATTCCTTTTTTGCAGTGTAGCAAATGTTTTAGGTCCAGTTTGTCACCTTCTGTGTGGTATAAGTCCATTATTCACCCAATATTAAAGGCGCAAAAAGATGACCTGAGAGTACCACAAAATTACAGAGGAATCAGTTTGTTGAGTACTGTATATGTCACATTCCTCAATACTCAGCAATAGGTTAGTAACTTTCTTAGAGAAAAATAATGTACTGGTTGATGAGCAGAATGGCTTTAGAAGAGGAAGAGCTTGTATAGATCATATTTATTCAGTTGTACAAAAAGGGCTGTCCACATTTGTCTGTTATATTGATTTTCAAAGTGTGTTTGATTATATAAATCGAGATTTTAAGTTTTATCAAGCCATTAAGTCATTGTACAGCAGCACTCAGGCTTGTGTTACAGTAAATGAGTTTCTTTACTGATTGGTTCCCAACTCCTTTGCGAGCCAACAAGGGGGGACGTTCTGTCCCCCCTTGTTGGCTCGCAAAGGAGTTGGGAACCTTGTTTGCTGTTTACATCGGTGATCTTGTTACTACAATAAATCATTAAAATGTGGTGTAAGATGTGGAAACGAAATTGTAAGTGCTTTTTTGTATGCTGATTTTGGTAATTTTGGCAGAGACTGAGGAAAACTTACAGAAGATGCTTCTTACTGCGTATAATTGGTGTTCAAAATGGCAGCTCTCTATTAATGACAAGAAATCATAGGTAATGCGTTTTAGAACTCCCTCACAGCTACAAAGCATATTTCAGTTTTATTTTGGAGATAAATATTTGCTATATATGTTCATATAAATATCTTGATATTCACTTAAATGAACATATGTGTTTTGTCCATGCCACTACAATACTCTCTGAATCTGCAGGTCGGGCTTTAGGAGGAGTAATAAGTAAGNTGTCCATGCCACTACAATACTCTCTGAATCTGCAGGTCGGGCTTTAGGAGGAGTAATAAGTAAGACAGAGAGTTAAAAGATATGAGTTTTCGTACCTACTCTAAGCTCTTTGATGCATGTGTGTGCCCTCTATTGGATTATGCTGCAGGTGTTTGGGGGTATAAAGTATATAAACCATGTGACCAGATACAGTATTGAGCAATTAGGTATTTTCTTGGTGTTAACAAATTTACGCCGATACTAGCCATTGAAAGACATGGGTTGGGAACTTTGTATTGTACGCTGGGCTGTGTTGTGTGTAATTATGGAATAGACTTGTGAATATGACTAAGTATAGGTTGTGTAAAAAATTGTTCCATTGGGATGTGCAAATGTACGGCCCTTGGACAAAACCTAACCCTAGGTTAACCCTAACCCTTGAAAGCAGACTGAAGGAAAATATACTTTGAAACAGCGCGTTAATATTGCGTTGATTAGAGAAGCAGTCTTTCAATAAGAATAAATGGTCATGCGAGATCTGGCATAAACCAAAACTCGGAACGTACCGTTTATTAAAAAGCAAATTCTGCACAGAGCATTATGCTAAATTTAATTTATCTAAAAGGAAGAGATCTGTGGGTGCTCATTGAGAATGGGAGTGTTACTCTACATGTGGAAACGGGTCGTTTTGTTGGTACCGAAGAGCATAACAGGCTCTGCTGCCTTTGTGATTTACATGAGGTTGATAGTGAAATTCATTTGTTCTTTATTGTCCTGTGTATTATGTCCTAAGAACTTTTCTATTGAATAATAAGAATCAGGATGAATGTAATTATTTTCTGATGGAAGATTATAATAGCTGTGTGAAACAAGTATTTTTTCATTTGTTGATTATGTGGAGAAAGCATGGGATATGAGAAAAATGCATTGTACCACTGAAGACCTGTATGTAAATAAGTTTAATAGAACTGGAAATGCAAAGTTACTTTATGTGACTGTGTCTTGTAACCCCATGTGGGGTGGACCATGAATGGGAGGACGCATAAAGAAAGATTCATTCATTCATTTAATATAGTTAATATTGAATATTGTGGTTAATGTTATTCAAATGTATATTAAATATTAAATTAATATTGAAACTAATACTGAGTGAATAAATTTGATTGAAAGTATGCTGTATGAATAACTAATCATATTTTAGTATTCGTTTGGGAACCCCTGACATGGACTAACGTTCTAACCTGATGTCCACGTCCACACAAAACCACATTCATCTCTGCGTGGTTGAAAATTTCCAGGAAAAACAATCTCTTGAAAATATCCTCTTTATGTGTTGGGATCTTCCTCCAGGGCGTCAGGCTAGGAGAGGCCCAGCAGCATGTGGCTGAAGAAACAGGCATCTTTGCTGCTACACGATTCCAAAAATAACATCACTGACCGCCTGAGGAAATCAGTTGATGATTGCGTTTTATTTTGCTGCAGGTATCAGATCGCAGCCAGCCTGAGCATGCAGCGCTATGCCTTGGTGTTTGGGGTGAACACCTTCGTGGCCTTGCTGCTGCAGACGCTGCTCACCGCGGTGGTGGTGGACTCAGCCGGCCTGGGCCTCGACATCTTCACACAGGTGAGCCAGTGCATCACACGGCGCAGTGTACAGCGCTGGCCAAAAGTACTGCACCCCTGTATTTTAGTGCAGACTTCTCTTTCTGAGTTAAAATACCAGTTAAAAAAGCCAATAGTTGTTAATAGTGTTAAGTAGGAAGACACTTTAGACAAAATTTGAAGAAGAATACCAATATTATTAGTAGAGATCAAACAGGAAGTTAAAACATCTTCTTTGAGGTAGGGTCCGAGGTCAAATGGTTTTCATGTGTTTTCAATATTACCTGCTCTGAAATCCACATTTATGTCTAAAGAATAGTTTAATCTTCTGAATGAATACTCAGCTACTTGTAAAACACCAACAACTGAATATTGTTGTGTTTGGAGTGGTACTTTGGTAAAGTTTATACAAAAATACNACATACTTTTGGCCAGCACTATAAGGTCTGGTTTATGCTTAACAGCTGCGGAGGCGACAGTGGGCGTGGCCAAAATGGCAGGTTTGCTCATGTGGTCACGCACCACTCAATTTATGAAATGACGAGGACAGCGTTTATTGATGATTGGCCCAACGAAGAGGTGCGGAGGAAAGGAGAGATTTTTGTTTAGTTATCCCAAAGGAAATTTTGTTTGCAAAGGTGTCAACTTACATATTTGTTGCTAAAGTTATAAGATTGTCACTAAAGTTATAGGAAAATACAAGTCAATACTCAAGACCAGGGGGTAGAACTCATCCTCATACAGCTGGAACCAGATCATTACTAAAAGCTTGATCAGTTTGCACTAAATAAATGCTTTCNCCCCCCCCGCCAACAATATATTATAAAAACAAGATTTTAAAATCAACCACAAATAAAAAAATTACTGCCACTGAATTCAGCTACAGGTATAAAAGAATTTCTGAACCGCCTGGTTGTTGTAAAAGGCAAGACCTACTTTTTCGTCTTGCAGCTAACCAAAGTAACAGCAGTTCCTCCTCTTTAAGCAACCACAACTGTCATTTCACCGCGTCCACGTTTAGTTGTGGGCAACTGAACCAGAAACTATTCCTGTTTCTGTTGGATTTGTTTTTTTTTTTTNTGACAGAGCAGATTTGTCCTACAGCGCCAGCAAAAATCCCAGAGTGTCTCTCAGAAAAGCAGGATTAATGCCAGAACAGCAGGGCTGATATCAATTCTGACCTCCTGATTCAGTTCAATTTTCAAAGCTTCAATTCCGTTAGGATTATGCCCTCTAACTTACATTATTGTGTATGAAAAAGTGAAGACGTTCTTTCAAAACATATGACGAAAACTTAACCATAAACCAGGCAGAAATGAATGTCAGACATATCCATAAGATTATAGAGTTCACCAAATATGCACGATGTGTTACATAATCAGAGTACGAAGAGAGTCCACCACGTGAAGAAATGCATGTTTACTCTAATTATGTTTTCATGGCTGAATAATGTATTTAAAATCAATTTAGGTCTGTTTGTTAGAGTAAGATTATTCTGAGTTTCAACGATTTCAGTGTAATTATGGTGTTTACATGAGGTTTGATATATTTATTGCCTCACTCACACTTCAATGTTCAATCCACTTCTTTGCACCTGGAAGAAACCCACAGGTAGCAAGCCCCGCCCCTTTCCATGCAAGCACCCAGACTGGCCAATGGAAGCCACTTGTACGGTGTCATTTTCCACCGCACCATGTTCAGTAACGTTTAGATGCAAAACCACGCAGAGGAACCAATTCACCAATCCCTCTGCCGTATGATTAGTAATCCATATTTAAGCTGACAGCAAGTTCACGTGCACGTTTGTTCACTAAATTGGTTTTAGGTTGTCAACATGGAATAAGAAGGACAGTGTTCAGTAGAAAGTTTTACAAAGTCTTCCAAGTTCCACTCGTCCAGTGACGCTTGTACATGCGTCACAAGAGTCGTCCTGCTGTCAGCAAACACTCAGCTGTGACTGGACCGTTGAGGGGAAAGGGGCGGGGCTTAGGGGCGGTCAGTTGCAGGTTTGGGTACTTTCCAAAACTCTTAATCATTTCCTCGATTCCCTCACATTTGCCTTTTCCTCGCATCTTACATGGGAGGGTGTAAACTGGATGAAGAGCTGTGGCATGTACCCACTGTGTCAAATGAATTCTGTGGTCTTTCTTTCTTCCCTCTAGTTCCTCGTCTATGGCAGCTACTTTGCGGTCATCTCGGTGGTCTTCCTCCTGGCTTGGCTTTACAATCTCTCCTCTAGGCGGCGGTCCGAGCCNTCATCTCGGTGGTCTTCCTCCTGGCTTGGCTTTACAATCTCTCCTCTAGGCGGCGGTCCGAGCCGGCCGAGTCAGACTCTCCTCCAGTCAGCGACACGAGCTCCAGCAGATAGTGAATAATGTCACGTTTGCCTCTCGTACACCAACGCTGAGTCTGTAATCAGCATTTAGGTGACATGCTGGATGTTTTTGCCTTCACAGAGCAAAGCTGCATTATGAAGGTCAGATATGTTCGCAGCACAATTCACACACACAGCTTATATTTCTCTGCTGCCTTAGACTTCCTGAATAAACACAGGGCATTGGAACTGAGCACTTTAGAGCAGAGTTTATTTTGGGCAGCTAAATAGATGTATTTTTCTATTTATTATTTCTTCCTGTCACTCCGCTTCAAAGAGCACCTTTAAAGGACCAACCGGCAATCATGCACGTTCAAGCCCAATATATACAAACCAGATACATGTTACGTTGCTGACAATTTCTAAAACAAAAAACAGTTTTTAATTTTTTTTTTTTTCAAAAAAATATTCAAAATTTTTTCAGATCCTCTAATCTTTAAAAATTGAATGTTCAGGTGATACACCCACCTTAAAATTCAGTGTTTCACCTGCTAACAGCTACATATGATCATAGAAATGATAGTCATTTTAAATTTCTCTGTAAAAGCTGTCTTTCTCCTGGGAAGAACTATATTTCCTGGCGGAGACATACGTTGTCTTTTGAATCAGTTAAATAAAGTTACTTCGACAAAAAAAAAACCTAATATTCATAGTATTAGTTGTGATGGATTGTTTATCTCAGCGTGTTTCAAGTCTCTAAAGTTGATTTTTATATTTACTGCAATGAACTGAAACTAGTGGCAGTCTGGAAGGTAGGAGAAACAATTCTAAAATGTACCACTAAAGTAGTATATTTTAGGAAATTGTCAGAAACCTAACGTGTGGGTTGTACAGTATGCTTACAGTATGCTTTGGGCTCAAATATGCACGATCACCGGTGTGATCCTTTAAACACAAACTGATTGAAACGTGCACTCTAATTATAGAAGTAGTGCACGTGTTCCCTAAACTGTAAATGATGCTGATATTTGGCTTCACACCAGTATGAACCAGTAGCTCTGAGCCTATGGGAACACTGGTACAGGTTACTAATACTCATATTGATGAGATCGCAGGCCAGTCATCGTGTTTTTTACAATTAACGTTTTCAGGTCTGATCCTGCTGAACAGCAAATAGTGCAAAAAAAGTAAAGTGTTGCCAGAAAAAACAATGTTCTTCAAATGCAACATGCTTCTCTCACAAAGTGCATTTTCTCATTTAAAGCTGCTTAACACGGACGCCGACGTTCAGAAAATGTAACGCAATTGCAGTAAAAATAGCCAGGCGCATTTGAGGTCGCTAGCAAGGTTGCGTCGAACCCCACTTGAGATTTGAACCAGTCAAGCAGCGTCTGCGTGATGTGGCTTCGTAAACGATAGGGAAAGCAAAAGTGAAGCGGAGAAAGACAATAATGGCGAACTTTGAGGAGCGACTGACAGAGGAGGTTAGGACCAGCACCTACATGATTCCTCATGAGGGATTATAAAATGGTTGCCAATTCCTGTCAGGAGGTCATCCTTACTCTGGGGTTCGAGGAACGTTCCTGTCACATGAAGTGAAAAAAATCCACGCGACCGATATGTGAAGGCAAGAAGCGGCGAATGAAGGGCCTTCCCAGACTTGTTTCCACTGATTTGTCCAAAAAGGCCACCATCCTCGTGTTGGAAGCGCGCAATCGTCATGAAAGTACAAGAACCACGAATGCCAGGACACGCGGATCGTCTTTTTCAGATCCGCATTGTGTCCGTGCTAAGCATGCACCAGAGCATTTGTTAGTTAAATAGCTAAAACAGTTGCATTATAATGCGTGAGGTTTTTGTATATTTATTTAGATGTATTGATAAGCATTGTAAATATATTTATCAACACAATGCTATTTAAGCTTGACAAGTTACATTATTCAACATGTCGTTAGGCTGCTAACATCTGGACATTACTGAATCATCTGTTACATAGAAGCTGAGACACTTTATTATTCTGTTGAATGTGTAAAAGAGACCAAATGAGCCTTAAATCATCCAAATTATTATGAAAGCACTTAACAATAATCAGCCAAATATTTATAAATTTATGAAACTGCACTGTTGTTTGTTTAGGCAGCGCCATGCCGGCCTTCTGTCTTCATTCATGTCATAAATTATATTAATATGGCCAGTGTTGTAGCAGTGATTTTGGGACTGTGTGCATGTGCGTGCTTTTGTCTTTTCGTATAAGGAAAAGCTGGATTGTTGATTTGTTGGCTGAATAAACTGCAGTGAGCTTGGATGCGTCTACGAGCCGTTAAACTCTTTGTTAAACTAGGTGGTTCACGCTACACAACTTATCTGTGGTTGTCGGCGTTAAAAGCGATCGGTTTGCACTTGGTTCCTCTGGCGACTCAAAATCAGGTGCAGAATCGTGTCGCATGTCCCGGCTTGAGGTTCAGTTAGAAGAATCTGAATGTAATCTAGATGGTGTTGCTCTGAGAGCCTCACCGACACAACGATCACGGGTGCCGACCCACGGCAGTGACGCTTGATGCGTTTGTTGTTAACTCGGAACTCGGAATTTCCAATTTTCCGTAGGGAAAAGCCAAAGAAAACATTGCCTCGGCTCAAAATTGCAACACGAAAAGTTCAAACAAGCGTTCCCAATGCCGTGTTCAGTATTATTTCAACATGGCTGTTCACAGCGTAAATGGTAATTTCTTCATTAATAAACTTTTGAATCATTTTCTTTAAATTAATCAGCATATAGACAGCAGCACTGATAATGCTGCAGCTGCTTTCAGGAAGTAAATAATACATAAATGTTAAAACGGCTTTTTTCGGCGAAATCAAACTCATTTTCTCTCAGACCCAAAGAAGCTACGTTTTAACATTTTGTTCGGCTAATTCTGAGTTATGAATTCGCAGTTCTGAGGTGCAATGAACGCAGCAATAGAGACAAACTCATTCACAATTACAGTTTCCAGTTCAACTCTAAAATGCAAGATTGGCTCCGATTTGACCAAAACTTTCACTCTTCCTCCTTAGATTTTGTATCATTCAACAGCAGAGCTGTATATCGATTCTGATGATCTGCTGATTCAAACAATTCTGGAAATGTTTGTTAGGGTTATGTCCTCTAAATTACATTATTTTATTAAAAAGTTTCTTTCAAAATCTATGATGAAAACTTACTGAGTGTACTAAAGGAAACAGGTTCAGGCTGACCTTTGGGCTCTGATGCTCTTTGACCTCCACATGAAGCTTTGTGTACCCGCCTCACTAATGTGTTGTGTTGCTCAGCGTTCTGTGATTCCAGGCTTTGAAGCGTGTTCCTAAATCCCTCGTTGTCACGGCGACACTAAGGACGCATATCCTTTGTTTAAAAATAGTAAAGACTCGCTTATTTTTTGGCTGGATGTGAGGCAGATGCAGCTTGCAGGTCGATGCATTTTCTACGTGATCTGTCTTCATTCAGGTGTCATGATGTAGACTTCATGGTGGCGGTGTGACGCCAGCTCCACAAGTTCATTGTGTCATCACAAAATTTTACTTCTGAGTTACATATTTTGTAAATGTTCTTACTTTTGTCGGGTTTGTTTGTGTCCTTCTGCTTTTGAAAACCAAAATGAGTACAAACATTGTTACTGAAGGTGCCGGAATCACAGACGCCATGTTGTTTTTAATACAAGCTTGGCCTTATATGCTTTCGAAAGTGGAGTAGTCACGCTATGAAAAACATAGCGTACATAATGCTACTAATGTACTAACGCTACTTACTCTACATACATACTTATGCTACTAACTACTTACGCTACTAACGCTACTACGTACTTACGCTACTAACGTACTTATGCTACTTACGTTACTAATGTAATTTTGCTAGTTACACTAATAACAGTCATGCTACTAATGTAGTTACGCTACTTACACTAACATACTTATGCTTCTAACATACCTGCGCTACTAACATAGTTACGCTTCTAATGTTAGTTACGCTATTAGCGTTTCTTACGCTACTAATGTACTTACATTACTAACGTACTTATGCTACTAACATACTTATGCTACTAATGTAGTTATGCTACTAATGTTAGCTACGCTACTAGCGTTTCTTAAGCTATTAATGTACTGACCTTACTAATGTTGCTTACGCTACTAATGTTGAATTAAAAATTTGACTATTTAAAAGATTGATATTTTATTTCTGAATCATTTAAATTTGAGTTAGTTGAAAATCTTTTTTTTTTCTTCACCTCACCGCTATTCAAGTGCTACTGTTAAAGCTCCAAGAAATCTTTTAAGTTTTCCCAAAATGTAGCTTCGGTGAGCTCAGAACCGGAGCTAAATGCTCGCTGGCGACATCAATGCTACAGCTGCTGCTGTGTGATAGAAAGCCGAGAGGAAATGAAAATCCTGGACCGACCCACCAAAAATACATAAACTTGAACGAAATTTCATATTTATATCCTTGGGATGATGATGATGATAATTTGAGCTTGTCAGTCTTTGCACTGTGTTCATGTCCGTGTTGGTCTGTATACTGTGTTTTCTGCCAAAAGGTACTGTAACACACATGAATGTTTCATGTTTTGTGGCATATATATGATCTACTGCCTCTATGCAATAAGTAACACATTTAAGTGTTTCATTGCTAAAATCATCCTCCAATTTATCTGTCGTGTTACAATCGCCTTATTCTGTTTCTTCTGTTATTTTATAACTTTTAAATAAACCACTTTTGTGCAAAACAACAATGTCCAGCATTCTTTTTAAAGGACCACGCCGTGATTTTACATGTTTGAGCCCAATAAATTATCCGTGTACATGTTGCATTACTGACAACCATTACTTAAAACAAAAAACCAAATTGTACTTTTTTATTTTGCCAAGTCCTTTAATCTTTCAAAATCAAATGTTCATCTTAAAATTTAATGTTTCCCCTGCTAACACTTTTGTCTGATTTTACAGTTGTTTTAATTTCTCTGTAAAAGCCGTCTTCTCCTGGGACTATATTCCCTGGCGGAGACATACATCATCATTTTTTGAGTAATAATGACAAAGTTTCTCGTTAGAATTAGATATGCTGGTATGTTCTTATACCAAGAAAAGTTTCTTGTTAACTGGAATAATTTTGAATGTAGTAGCAACTAGTAAAATAATGACATTATTACCCAAAACTACATTGTTGAAACATGGGAAAGAGCTCGGTTTAATGAGAATTTTCTCGCTATAAAAAGAAACTGGGCGATTTTTTTTTTTTTTTTTTTNTTTTTTTTTTTTTTTTTTTTGTCATGGTGGATGTGCTGCCTTACAAAAACCTAGTGGAACTAGGCATATGAATTTTTATGTGGTTTAATCATTTGTTGCAGGTTTGGGTATTTTTCCTTCACATAACTGCTTTGGGATTATTAGAGGGATTTGGCTCTCAGCTTGTTGATGTGGTTCAGGATTTCGGGTCCTGTGGTGTGGCTTGTAAAACGTGCCAAACCAAACGGTGGATTGTGTGTGAGGATTGATTTAATTTGATGCTCCTCAGGACCATGAAAAACAGAGCAGTGGTCCAGGGACCTACAGGGTCTGCAAGTATATGCCAATTCTCCTTTTGTGAAAGCATCTTTACATCTTTTTTAAGCATGTCTAAGCTTTGTTTATTGAGTTTTACAAAAGGGGAAAATGCAAATAAAGTGTATCAAAAAACAAAGTGAGCATATCCATAAAGAGGCATGATGGCATACATAGAACGTACTGTAGGACAAAAAGGGGCCCTCGAAGTGATCTGTCTCTGATACCCTTTTACATTTACATGGTTTAGCTCTGAAATAACCCACATGGACAAACTAGAGTTTAGTTTCTGAGATGGAAGTTAAAAAGAAAAGGAAATGCTACAATGGCTATAAATTAAATAATTAAATATAGCAGCAAGCGGCAGTAAGTGGGGTTCCAAACACGTGCGACGACTTGATGCATGATTCAGTTTTTGCAGAAATCGTGTGTGTAGACAGACACTCACCAAGTTTGGTGGCAATGAACCTAATCATTCATGAGATATCGCAGTTTTTGTCAAATAACCCACGCCTACTCAACTTCATCAGCCAACTGAGGCAAAATGATAAAGAATATCAAAAAAATAAGAAGGCACTTATTTCTGGCTTGGTCCAGACATGCCACATGCTAATTTTGGAGACGACTGAGCCAAAACTGTAGGACATACAAAACAACACTTGTAGACAAAATGCAAGATGGTGGAAAATCTAGAAAATTGGGAAAAGCTTGAACTAAACTGTAATGTAATGTGCAACATCACATGCCACTGTCCTAATCCAGATACTTCTCACCAAAGTTTCCCTTGGCTGTATTAGTTAGAGTCCTTCAGTTTTCATTTAAAACAATTTGAGAATGATGATTGTGGACCCAAAAGCAATACAGAAATCCCTTCAAAGCTATTCATGGACGTGGTGAAAAGAAAAGGAAAGTGAAAGTAGATATTGGGCTGGTTTATGACAAGCATGACTTTTATTTTAGTGGTCTATGTCACCATCTAGTGGCCTATAAAAGTCTAATCTATTATTAGAAATCAAATTTGGAGTGAATAAACATAACTGTGGCTGTCATAGTGCCCTGATCAGGCCAAGAGATGGGTAATTTTTTTTTTCACAATTCTCTACTGCATATGACTACCAAGTTTCATAAGAACAGATTATTTTATGAGATATAGCACTTTATGTAGAATGACCTACACCTATTTAACTTCTGCAGTCAATGGTGGCAAAACGCTGAAGAATATCTAAAAACAAAGTACAAAATTTTGCATATATAATGGACGGACCAAGCCAGACAAAACTTTTCAAAGATTGAGCCAGAATGATAGAAATAGTTTTAGAAAAAATTCAAAATGACGGCAAAACTTTTCAGGAGCAAAGTTAAGTGGACTATTTGATTGGATGCACATATACCCTAAGAATCCAGGAAAAAAAGAATTTTGATTCTATGACTTACAGCTTAGTAGATATAAACCAAAATTCTTAAATCAAAATTTGCAAATAATTCAAAATGGCAGACAAACTATCAGTTGGAAATGGGCGTGGCTTACATGGATAGATGCATCTTAGCCCCAAGGACTACAGAGAAAAAAAGAATTTTGATTCTACGATGTACGGTTCAGACGTTATTGATGAAAGTTTACTGTGGGTGTTATAGCGCCCCCATCAGGTCGGTTGATCACTCATTTTGTTCAGATGTTTTTAGTGAACATGTCCACCATGTTTGGTTACAGTAGACTAATTCTTTCAGGAGATATACCATATTTTGTAACACAAGTTGTCAAATTAGCCACGCCTACAACTTTGCCAGCCAATCAGCAAAACCGTGAAGAATATCAAAAATCTAAAACGGTACTGTTGTTGGCCCCGCCTCTTTCATGACATTACTGCCTCTCACACACTACTCTGATAAAAACTTTCCTCACGGTCTCAGTGCCCTTTAAATGCTGGCCTTTTACTCAAGAGTGGCTTCTGTCTAGCCGGTCTACCATGAAGGCCTGATTGATGGAGTGCTGCTGAGATAGTCATCCTTCTGGCAGATAATCCCANGTCTACCATGAAGGCCTGATTGATGGAGTGCTGCTGAGATAGTCATCCTTCTGGCAGATAATCCCATCTCTGCAGAGGACTTCCAGATCTCTCACAGAGTGACTGCTGGGTTCTTGGTCATCTCCCTGATCAAGGCCAGGATTGACGGAAGGATGAATGCAGCCAGATACAGAGAGGTCCTCGAAGAAAACCTGCTCCAGAGGTCAGTGACCTCAGACTGGGGCGATGGTTCACCTTTCAGCACAACAACGACCCAAAGCATCCAACCAAGACAACGCTGGAGCGGCTTCAGACGAGTCTGACTGTCCTGAGTGGTCCAGCCAAAGCCCAGACTTAAACTCCACAGAACATCTGTGGAGAGACTTGAAGATGGAGTTCAGACGCTTCCATCCAATCTGACGAAGCTCAACAGGATCTACAGGAAGAACAGGTTAAACTGCTGAAATCCAGGTGTCAGAGCTTGTAGAGACGTACCCAAGAAGACTTGCAGCTGTAACTGCTGCCAAAGGGGCCCTACAAAGTCCTGAATTAAGGGTCTGAATACTTACGGAAATGAAAGATTTCTCTTTTTGATGTTTAATAAATTTGCAAAAAAAAAAATTCTAACATGTTTTCACTTTGTCATTATAGCTTATTGAGTGAAAATTGATGGGTAAAAAATGGCAATTGTATCCATTTAAAATTAAACGTACAACACAAAATGTGCAATAAGTGAAAGGGTCTGAAAACTTTCTGGAGACACTAAATAAAATAGCATCTCATTTACAACTATCAAGCAATAGTTTTAAATCGTGTTCAAATGAACACGATTTAAAATGTTCAAATGTCCAATCGTCCAGTCATGTTCAAATTATGTCCATTGTGAAGTAGTTACTGGACAGAATGTTATCAAACTCGGTGCAAAACTCTGGGCAAGAGTCACAAGTGTAAGACACTTCAAGGGTAGCTCCACAAGTATGAGCAACAGGCCTTCTGCTGAGGCCAGACTCAACACTGAAACAAACATTAATTTTTTCAACACATAGAAGAGCCAGTGCAGAAGCGCAGAAATTGTTCTGCCTTCTTTTGGTCAGCGCTTCGAACATAACGCTGAAGAAGGTTGAAGGTTGCCTGTTCTTGCTGAGTAAGAATGTCCTTTGTTGTTTCAAGTAGCCGTGACACTTTTTTGCCAGTAGCCCTTTTTCTTTCATACAGAGAGAGCACACTTTTTTTTTGTCTGACAGGTTCAGCTGTACACATGCCATGGCTTTGGAGAAGCAGTCTATGATATATTTAGGTTCTTGCAGAATAACTTTATGAGCCATTGTTTGGAAGGCAGCTTCCATGTTATCTTTTGGAGGGAGGCGTTGGGAACCCATCCTTGTGAAAAGGTCAAGCAAGTCCTCCTCATCACTTTCCTCCAGTGTGCCCTGGAGAGCCCTTTCAACCATTACTCGCTCATTTGAGGAGACGTAGTTGAGGAAAGATGACATCAGGACATGTACATCAACCATGTCAATTCCATGAATAGAAGCTAAAATGAAAGACTTTGAAAGCCTCACTGGCAGTAAACCATGGTCTAGAAAACCTTTGGCCCAGATCCTGCCAACTGCCTGCCATTCATCCTCAGAGAAATCTGGCCTGAGTCGTGGAACCCTCTCCTCTTCACGTTCACACTGTTCGAGGAACTGCTCCCAGAATGCAGTGTAAATATCTCTGGATACTCCAGAATCATCAACAGCATTTTAATTTACAAATTTCATCTGTAGAATACACCTCATTACATTTGGATCCAAGAAAGCAGCTACAAGATCTTTCGAAATAGTAATCCTGTGAACTGATATATAGCGTACATCTTTTGAATTTGCCGAGTCNTCTTTCGAAATAGTAATCCTGTGAACTGATATATAGCGTACATCTTTTGAATTTGCCGAGTCACCAGCAGAGGTTGAAGAGGGCAGGTAGTTTTCTGACAGTGGAGGAAAATCTCCAAGTGAGGACAGTATCTCATTGTTTGACTAAGGGGGAGGGAAGAAAGACATTTTGAACAGTTAGACATATCTATTAAACTGCAAGGACAGTTAACACAACCTACAGAATACCTCCAGTTGGCACGTGATGTATGTTATTCTTGAATTGATTCGTTACATATATTTATTAGGTTCCATGTGTTAGAAAAAATTAAATCACAGCTTTGATGAACATGGATGATGACAAAAGCTAAAACATGCTAAAGGGACAAAACTTTCTTACTAGCAAATGAGTTCTAAGGTTATGCTGTACAAGCATGTTAACTAAATAAATAGTTAAATGACAAAGGTTTAAAAAGGACTGAAGCTATTGTTAAACCACACAGATTTAATCTCAGTTGTTTGTTTATGACCTCTTCTGTGCTAAACAACCTATGACTAGAATAATAGGCAGCAGACTGTAGCAAAGTTCCAAGATTTTTAGAAGTACAGCTTGCTGTTACATTCTACACACTAATTTAAAGATATATTTTTATGACACCAGTTGACACAACAACAAAAAAAACCAAACATAACATATAACAAAAACATGTCGCTGGACAGACTAAGTAATCAAATTTAAAATAAAAGAATAACAATTCAAACAAACTTTCAGTTCGGCAGACAGTATAGGTTCTCCATAAGATGAGGTTGATGGAACAGCTTCATTCATCTCTTCATNAGTTCGGCAGACAGTATAGGTTCTCCATAAGATGAGGTTGATGGAACAGCTTCATTCATCTCTTCATTGTACACAAACATCTGCCATAAATAGACACAATACTACTTAAATAAATTCCATAATGCAAAGCAGAGGCAAAACATGTCCATGCAGTGAACATCATCAAAACAATACTTAAGTACAATACATTGATTTTTGACNGGCAAAACATGTCCATGCAGTGAACATCATCAAAACAATACTTAAGTACAATACATTGATTTTTGACTATAGCTCAGGACATAGCATGTAAACAGTCAAACATCAAATATTGTAATGACCATAATATACTCGACTATAAGCCGATCTCGCGCATAATCCGATCCCGATTTTAACCTACAAATTTAGATTTTTAAAGAAACCCATATATAAGCCGACCTCCTGATGTTGTTCAATGAACTTATTCGTTTAGCACATTCACACTGGACTCACACAATATTTCAGCAGCTGATTACCATAACTGACCAATCACAGCAGAGCTTACTGGCTGCTGCAAAATGTGCTGAATAAGATGTTTAGTCAGGAAATATCTAATTCTAAGCTATGATTTAAACTATTTTCCATGGGTAGTGGTAATGGGTAGTATTTCCACCCCTGAAAATTTCGTTTTCTGGGACCTGATTTGANCCCCCCCCCCCCGATTTTGTGTTGTGAAATGTGGTAATAAAATCTTGGCTTATACTCAAGTATATAATTCATTCATAAGATATACAGTGTGTATATGTATGTATGTGTGTGTGTGTGTATATATATATATATATATATATCTCTCTCACACACAGTGTGTGTGAGTATGATATTGTTTAAATATATGTCTTTACTTACACAATTCCAATATACTTCATATATCATATAATTTTATTGGGATTTATGCATTTGTATGGCAACTCTTGTCTATGTAATCACAATAGAAATTTTTTTTATAGTTAACATCCAAATTTTCCTTTGGATAAAAATGTGTAATAAAATGCAGCGAATGCGATTATTCACATTGACAAGATTACCTCTGCGATGTCATCAATATTGTCTAAGCCCCAGTTCATCACAATAACGTCTTCATGTTCTCCTGCATTTTCATGTTCTTCATTTTCTGAGTCCCATAACAGTGTATCTGCCATATCATCCATCCAAGGCATCGGACTTGTTCTTGTATCATGTGTCAACATTCTGGATTGTGACAGTTCTCTTTTCTTTTGATGATTTGGGTGAATGATGCAGAGGCCTTGATCTCTTGGATTTTTTGGATGTCTGTCGGAGTTGTAGATCCTGCAAAAAATACAATAAAACCTCTGCTTTAAACTTTTAGTTCCACTTGTCTCGATGGCATTATTAAGTAATTAAATACTTCAGGCAAGAGCAAAAAAAAAAAAAAANAAAAAAAAAAAAAAAACTAGAATTGCAAGCAATTATACTGGGGTCCAAGCACAATATGCAATTCAGACCCCAACACAAGTCAGAACACAAGGCCCACGACCGTAGCAAGTTCTGAACGAAAGTACATTTTCCTTCAACACCAAATGCTTGTTTCTACGTAAAAAATCCAGAGAGTAGTTTGCAAAAGTAGGTTTAGGAATTTTCGTGAAAATGCGAAAAATGTATCTCAGAGGAAATGGGCATGCCTTATGTCATTGGATACACCTCAATGCACTGAACATGACGGAATAAGGCATTTGAATGTGCAACTCACGGTTCACAAGTTATTAGCCAAAATGTGTTTTGCTATATTATGATGTTTACTTTCATTATAGCATCCACTTATGTTCGATATGAACAATTTCAGGTGGGTCAACACAGTATCACATCCCCTATATACCCTGTAAATTTCAGCTTTCCATCTCGAATGGTTTAGGCTGTAGAACCATTTTTGTTATAGCGCCCCCTATAGGTGGATTTGCACCAAAATTGGTAGTTATAGCATCCCCGGCTGAATGATGGTCTAACTCTTCAACTGATGGTTCACAAAAGGGTTTATTCAAAATAATGTAGCTCCAGAAAACATGCCGTGACCATTCTGTGAAGACACCGTAAGAGCTACGGAGAAAACAAAATAAAAAATATTACCGTTTTTAACTTGACAAAATGACGAGCTCTGATAGAATGCTACAGATAAGCATATTTAACTTAAAAATGAAATGATTAATCCGTTTTAGAACTAGATCACACATGAACTGCAGCTTTAACCAAACAATTAAAGCACATTCTACACAATATACTGTACTCATTAACATACTAGCATTACAACAGCTCTTATCTGTAACAAGGCTAAGGAGTGCTAACTTCTTCTCAACATGAGCTAAATTACGGTGCATTGAGTTAACGTAACGTCTTTGCTAGCTTACACACACACACAGTCCTTAACTTAGCAAAACTACAAATACAGAATAAAATCATTTATGATCAGTCCTAACAGGAAACAAAATACTGACAAACCTTGTGCCCTTATCAGCCAGGTGCCAAAAATAAACAAAAAGAGTTCGACGCACTCCTTATTTTGAGAACACACTTTATAATTTAACGATCCGTCTTTTTCTCTAACCGGTATTACCCTTTCAAAATAAAAGCTGCCGCTTTTGTGCTGTATACCAGAGTTACCTCTTCAGAATAAAAGCATCCACATTTATACTGGAATCTAACAGAATAAAATTGATACACCTAGAAAATGAACAAACATGAAAACAACAGATTATAATACAAATATATTGGAATATGCAGAAGGTCATTTACAGTAGTCATTTGGGGTTGACTTGTGAATGAGATTCTGAAATGTGGTGTCATTTGAAGTATGTATTGGGAAGATATAGCAGTTTTCGTAAAAAGACAGTGACCAACAAAAATGCAAATCCATATTGCGAACATACAAAGTCAAAATTCAAAAATGCTTTTGATAATTATTGAAGTACTCAGTCCAACGATTCTTCTGACACCAATTACTTGTTTCTATGTATAAAATCCAGAGACTAGTTCGCAAAAGTAGGTTTAGCATTTTTGGCGAAATTGCAAAAATCTAACATGGCACAAATGGGCGTGGCTTATGCCATCGGATGCAGCTCAAATCACCGAACATGTTGATGTAAAGCACTTGAATGTGCACCTCACGGTTCAAAAGTTATTAGCTAAAACGCATAGGGCTTTATTACAGAGCCCCCTAGTGGTTTGCACCTATGAATTTTTGTATATACATATATCTCCCCCTGATGTACCTACCCTGCAAATTTCACTTTTGCACATTGGACAGTTTGGGCTGCCAACCACTTTAAGCGGTATTTTATAAAGCATTTGACCTCATGGTTCACAAGTTAATAGGCAAAATACATTGTGCTAAATTATGTTTACCTTTATTGTAGCACCCCCTTCTGTTCAATATGCACAGTTTTTGGTGGGTCAATACAGGATCCCTTCCCCTATCTACCCATCAAATTTCAGCTTTCTAGCTTGAACGGTTTAGGCTGGAGAGCCAATTTTTTGTTATAGCACCCCCTATAGGTGGATTTACACCAAATTTGGTACAGTCATTCAGGATTGACCTGTGAATGAGATACTGAAGTTTGGTGTCATTTGAAGCATCTATCAGGAAGATATAGCAGTTTTCGTGAAGTCACAGCTAACAACAAACATGCAAGTCCATATTGCAAAAATACAAATTCAAAATTCTAAAATGTTTTTGATCATTATTCTACTCAGTTCAAAGATTATTCTGACACCAATTACTTTTTTCTACGTAAAAAATCCAGACTAGTTCACAAAAGTAGCTTTAGCATTTTTCACGAAATTGCAAAAAATCTATCATGGCGCAAATGGGCGTGGCTTATGCCATCGGATGCAGCTCTATTCATTGAACAAGTTGGTGTAAAGCACATGAATGTGCGCCTCACAGTTCAAAAGTTATTAGCCAAAATGCATTGGGCTTTATTATAGCGCCCCCTAGTGGTTTACCCCTATGGATTTTTGCACATGAATAGATCTCCCCATTATGTATCTGCCTTGCAAGTTTCACTTACGCACATTGCACCAGTTGACTTGTGCAACCACTTTTATATGTACTTTTGGCAGAAGAAAAATAAAAACAACTAGAATTGCAAGCAATTATACCGGGGTCCAAGCATAATATGCAATTCGGACCCCTACGCAAGTCGGAACCCAAGAACCATGAACGTAGCAAGTTCTGAAGAAACCCACATTTGCCTTTAACAGCAATTGCTTGTTTCTACGTAAAAAATCTAGAGACTAATTCGCAAAAAGTAGGTTTAGCATTTTTTGAGAAAATGCGAAAAACTATCCAGGCGGAAATGGGCGTGGCTTATTCATTGGATGCAGCTCAATTCACCAAACGCGTCGGTATAAAGCATTTGACTGTGCGACTCACGGTTTACAAGTTATTAGACAAAATGTGTTGTGCTATATTATTACGTTTACCTTTATTATAGAGCACCCTTATGTTCGATATGCGCAACTTTTGGTGGGTCAATACAAGGTCATTGCCCCTATCTACCCTCTAAATTTCAGCTTTCCAGCTTGTACGGTTTAGGCTGTAGAGCCATTTTTTGTTATAGCGTCCCCTACAGGTGGATTTACATCAAAATTGGTACAGTCATTCGGGGATGACTTGTGAATGAGATTCTGAAGTTTGGTGTCATTTGAAGCATGTATCAGGAAGTTATAGCAGTTTTTGTAAAATCACAGCTAACAACAAAAATGCAAATCCATACTGCGAAAATACAAAGTCAAAATTCACAAGTATTTTTAATAATTATTGAAGTACTCAGTCTAAAGATTCTTCTGACAACAATTACTTGTTTCTACATAAAAAAATCCAGAGACTGGTTCGCAAAAGCAGGTTTAGCATTTTTCGCAAAATTGCAAAAAATGTATCATGGTGCAAATGGGCGTGGCTTATGCCTTCGGATGCAGCTCAATTCATCAAACACGGTGATGTAAAGCACTTGAACATACACCTCACGGTTCAAAAGTTATTAGGCAAAACACATTTGGCTTTATTATAGCGCCTCCTGGAGGTATATACCCATATGAATTTTTGCCTATAAATAGATCTCCCCCGATGTACCTATCCTGCAAATTTCATTTTTGCACATTGGACAGTTTGGGCTGCCAACCACTTTAAGAGGTATTTTATAAAACATTTGACCTCATGGTTCACAAGTTAATAGGCAAAATGCATCGTGGTAAATTATATTTACCTTTATTGTAGCGCCCCCTTATTTCAACATGCACAGATTTTGGTGGGTCAACACAGGATCCCTTCCCCTATCTACCCAGCAAATTTCAGCTTTCCAGCTTGAACAGTGTAGGCTGGAGAGCCAATTTTTTGTTATAGCGCCCCCTATAGGTGGATTTACACCAAATTTGGTACAGTCATTCGGGGATGGCTTGTGAATGAGATTCTCAAGTTTGGTGTCATTTGAAGCATCTATAAGGAAGATATAGCAGTTTTTGTAAAATGACATTTAACAGTACAAAATTGTAATCCATATTGTGAGCCGTACAAAGTCGAAAATCAAACATGCACTTTATGATTCTTTAAGAAGACAGTCAAAGAAATATTTTGACACCAATTATGTGTTTCTACTTAAAAAATCCAGAGACTAGTTTGCAAAAGTAGGTTTAGTATTTTTTGCGAAATTGCGAAAAATCTATCATGGCGCAAATGGGTGTGGCTTATGTCATTGGATGCAGCTCAATTAACCAAACGTGTCGGCATAAAGCATTTGAATGCTCACGGATCTCGAGTTATTAGCCAAACCGTGTTGTGCTATATTATGGGATTTAGCTTGATTATAGCGCCCCCTTATGTTCAATATGCATGATTTTTGGTGGGTCAACACAGGGACACATCCCCTACCTACTCTGTGAATTTCAGCTTTGTAGCTCCAACGGTTTAGGGTGTGGAGCCAATTTTTTGTTATAGCACCCCCTACAGGTGGAGTTACACCAAGTTTGGTACAGTCATTCAGGGTTGACTTGTGAAGGAGATATTGAAGTTTGGTGCCATTTGAAGCATCTATCTGGAAGATGTAGCAGTTGTTGTAAAATCACAGCTAACAACAAAAATGCAAATCCACTTTGCGAAAATACAAAGTCAAAATTCAAAATTGTAATCAATGATTATTGACGTACTCAGTCCAAACATTCTTTTGTCACCAATTACTTGTTTCTACATGAAAAATCCAGACTAATTCGCAAAAGTAGGTTTAGCATTTTTTGCGAAACTGCGAAAAATCTATTATGGTGCAAATGGGCGTGGCTTATGCGTTTGGATGCAGCTCAATTCATTGAACACGTTGATGTAAAGCAATTGAATGTGCAACTCAAGGTTCAAAAGTTATTAGACAAAATGCGTTGGGCTTTATTGTAGCGCCCCCTAGTGGTTTAAACCTATGAATTTTTGCATATGAATAGATCTCCCCCTTATGTACCTACCTTGCAAATTTCACTCCTACACGTTGCACCATTTGGGCTGTGTATCCACTTTTAGGGGTATTTTGGGAAGAAAAAAAAAATAACAAAAAAATATAATATAAATAATAATCTTTTCCTTTCGGCTTTTCCCTTCAGGGGTCACCACAGCGAATCATCTGCTTCCATCTAACCCTA